>OY992536.1:50021202-50077687 GCA_963921195.1 Pegoplata infirma | reverse complement strand
TATATATCGATACATCAATTATCGATAACTTGAAATTTTGTATAGAAAATTTTAAAATTGTATAGTTATCGATACATCGATAACTTAAGATATTTTCTATTGAAAATACATCGATAACTTAAGATATTTTCTATAGAAAATTTTAGTTATCGATACATCGATAACTTAAGATATTTTCTATAGAAAATTTTACAGTTATCGATATATCGATACATTTAAATTTCTTATAGAAAATTGTATTGCTATCAAAACATCGCCAACTTAAAATTTTCTATACAAAATTTTAAAGTATCGATGTATCGATAAAAATTAAAAAAAAAAATTAATAGTTATCGATGCAAAGATAACTTAAAATTTTCTTTAGAACATTTTTTCGATACATCGATAATTTAAAATTTTGTATAGAAAATTATATAGTTATAGTTTTTTATAGAAAATTTTATTAGTTATCAACACATCGATAACTTTAGGAGTTATCGATATATCGATAACTTTAAAATTTCAATAGACAATTGAATAGTTCATGCGAATAAGGACGAATAGACCACTTTTTCGCAAACACGTTTTTTTGCATAAATGCATTTTATTAGCAGAGCCCTACAATCCTATGCAGAAATTTTGGGGAAATTTTGACTTTTAAGGCTAAAAAAATTACTTTAAAAGTGCAATAATTCGTATATTTTTATATTTTTGTTTAAATTGGGAGTAAACTAACGCACAATTTTGATTAAATACAACACAAAAACATACAAAAATTTTACTTTCGGTAACAATGTGTTAAAAGAACATTACGAGGAACAAACCACACTTATTATATTGGCAAAAAATTTTACCGTTCTTGAGTTATAAGACTTTAAAGTGTGGAAAGCAAAAAGGGCGAATATCCATCCTTAACAAAATATTATATAAAAATTATTTAGCTGCGTGCTTAAAATTGATATTAGCTAAAATTTGAAATTGTACACAAAAAAAAAACAATCTTAGCACATACAAACATTTAGTGTTAATACTGCATCCAATGTCAGGAATAAAAAACAAAAATTTGTTCATGTCCTTTTAAGTTACGTCGTAATATGCAGTCAAGGGTTAATATTATAATTCCTAAAAATGTATTTAGTGTCATAAAGAATTACTACTGCATCAAATGGCAGGAATATTAAAAAAAAAATTAACAAAAAAATTTTTTTTTGCATGTCCTGGCAATCCTTAAAAAGTGTATCCTTGAAGTCCTTAAAGTGTTACAAACAAATACCAACCATAGTTCGTCAAGTTTTGCAAGTCTCATGAAAATGAAGTCAAAATCTGCTGCAAAATAACACATTTTAATTCAAATTTCAATACATTTTTTTGGATATTCGCCCTTTTTCCATTTAAGCAAAAAATTGAAGTCCAATTTTTGGCAAGTTCTCTTTCGAATACCTTACTAAAATTTTGTATATAGGTAGATGTGACCTAAATCTTTAAGCTAATACCAAAAAGTTGACAAAAATATTATTTTTTAACCGTTTCCTGCGTTTTTATTGTCCCCTGTAAAATTCTACAAATGGTCTATTCGTCTTTATTCGCATGAACTATTCAATTGTATAGTTATCGATACATTGATAACTTAAAATTTTCAGTAGAAAATTGTATAGCTATCGATATGTCGATATGTTAAAATTTTCTATCGAAATCGTACAGTTATCGATAACTTTACATTTCACAGTGCAACACGAAAAAAAATAACCATATACGGACACCACTACGTGATAAAAGACTAAAAAAAAAGACCCGTGTCTCCCAATTTTACCCAAAGTCATGCACTTTTTTTTTTTATGGGCCGCCAAAGATTTGGGGCCTCGGTATCATTTTCGCAAAAAAGTGATAATTTTCTCAGGCTCATATCTTGCAAACCGTTAAGAATTTCGATTTACTCTCTTAGGCAAAGTTGTAGCTCTTGTCATAAAGAACATAAATTGCGAACATATAAAATCAAAAAAAATTCACCTTCCAGATCAAAATCGCAAAAAACTTAAAAAAATTCGATTTTTTTTACCTTTTTTCCCGTGTTCAGGTCCATAGGTAGCAAACTGTTCAAAATTCAAGGAAACAATCATCTACAAAAATTTACCTAAGATCTCAATAAACAAATTTCTAGAACATATAAATTTTCGCGCAAATTTTTCACTTTTGCGCGCTACCTAAACAGTGTTCAGAATCATCTCTAGGAAGTTTATATGTACTAGAAATTTGTTTATTGAGATATGGACCTGAACACGGGAAAAAAGGTAAAAAATCGAATTTTTTTAAGTTTTTTGCGATTTTGATCTGGAAGGTGAAGTTTTTTTGATTTTATATGTTCGCAATTTTTGTTCTTTATGACAAGAGCTACAACTTTGCCTCAGAGAGTAAATCGAAATCCTGAACGGTTTGCAAGATATGAGCCCGAGAAAATGATGACTTTTTTGCGAAAATTATACCGAGGCCCAAATCTTTGGCGGCCCATAAAAAAAAAGTGCATGACTTTGGAAAAAATTGGGAGACACGGGTCTTTTTTTTTTAGTCTTTTATCACGTACTGGTGTCTTTATATGGTTATTTTTCCATGACTTAAAAAATTACACACAGTGTTTTCTATAGAAAATTGCATTGTTATCAATGCATTGATAATTTAATATTTTTTATATAAATTGTACACGGTGAGTCTCAGCGATGTTTAGGTTTAACGTTAGTGTCGACGAAGCGCAGTTCGATTTATACTTAATTAAATGTCACAAAACTGTTAACAGCGAAATCGTAGCTGCTCGCATTAGCGAGATATCGCAAAATTAGTGTTTTTGTATTTTCTAAAATTTCACAAAACAGTTAACATCGAAATCAAATCTTCTCAATTTCGCGAGAAATCGCAAAATTAAATAAAATAAAAAAATGGAAAAAATTTTATTTTCGCGTAAATTACACAGTGCAACACCCAAAATCGGAATGGGATGAAACCAAAAGCAGATGAAAGTTGACATATTCCATAACAAACCCCTCAAGGCTTTTTTCTAGTTCAGAGCTAGATTTTGTTTTACACGCATTTGAAGTTAGTGCACTTTTATTATAATTATAATAATAAATGCTTGAAAACTGTATCAGTGGCGAATGATTAATATTGTAATTGCCTTTAAATAACAATCATACGCAACGGTGTCCAGTGATTTATATCAATAATTGCCTTTAAATAACAATCATACGCAACGGTGTACAGTGGTCTATTTTAATAATTTGGCTATTCAGTAAATAGGTACTGGACCGATTGCAGCAAAATTCATACCAGTCATAGCTGAAGTAATTTTGAGCTTAAGTTTGGAAACTGGACCCTACATGTCCAATAAGGGCGCCACCAGGGGCCTTTAAAGTAGGACATGTTTAGTACACAAAAACTTTAAATGCTTTAAAATCACCAACTTTAAATGCGTGTAAATAAAATCTAGCTCTGACCTAAAAAAAAGGCCTTGAGGGTTTTGTTATGGAAAACGTCTGCTTTCATTTGCTTTTGGTTTCATCCCATTCCGATTCCAAAAGTTCGATTTTGTATCACTGTGTTACCAGTCAAGATATTGATTTGAGCAGTTTTACCACCTTTAACCACATAAAATTTAAAGGGCATACAATATATTTGTCGTTTCTTGATATTTTTCCTTTATTTTAGACACTAAAGAAAAAATAAATTAATTAAAAGTAAAAGCTTGAACAGTAATTTAGCAATTTCTTGGGAAATTGATCATCTACAATTTTTATGCTTGAGTTTTGTCAACTTTAATAACCTCGAATTCAAACTGCATATCACATTTTTTGTCGGTAATTGAAGTAAATGTTTTTACAGACCAAAAATAACACCAAGTACACTTAAAAAATTATGTCATTAACTGTTTGTAGTTTATTTAAAAAGTTTTCCGCTTAGTCGTTTTTAAAAGAAAAAACATTTGTTTGATGTTCAGTTTTTATTAATGACTACTTCAGTCCTTTGTTTCAAAAATAACACACTAAAAAATAAAGACTTTCATTAACATTTAATTTTTAAAGTCATTTATTTTTCTTCTGTAAGTAAAAACTACTGATAATTCTTTAAATTTTTAATGATTTGTGTAAGTAATTTTTTTTTTAATTGTTGGAATTTTTAAGGAAATATCATTAGTTTTTACCTACACAAGTCAGTTATTTCTTTGTAGAAAAAAAAATCAAAAAATTATTTATAGAAATATAAAAACATGTTTGTATCAAGTGACTTTGGCACGATGGGTAGAGTGTCTAGCCAGAATGTAGTTGATTGCGGGATCGATTCCCCAAAAATTTTATTAAAAATTATAAAAAAAATATTTCAATAAAAAATTGTAAAAAATTACCTACGAAATCATTAATTTTTATTGTTTTCGTAGGTTATTTTTTTGAAATTAGTTGGTAAAAATAACAGAACTATCATTAATTTTTAATGTTTTCGTAGGATATTTTTTTCGAATTTTTTGGTAAGAAAGAGTGAAAAAAACGTAATTTTTTAATGTTTAATGTTATTTATTTAAGAAAATTTTGTCAACAGTAAAAAATAAATGTTGATGTTTGTTAAAACAAATGAATAATTACTGGGATAGTTTTCAATTGTTTCTTCACTGGTTTTAAGTGTGTTTTTCATTTGTTTTTGCCTACAAAATATTTTGAGTGTAACTAATAAATAGTAGTTTAGCGATTTTTTTTTGCGATATCTCGAAGAATTGAACAGCTAGAATTTAAATGTTAACAGCCTTATCACCTTTAATCAATAGCAAATCAAACTGCATTTCGTGTGTCTCAACAATGTTAAAGAAACTTCTTTTTTTAATCAAAACAAGAAATACCTCCAAAAAGCTATTTTTCGCTATTTCTCGCGAAAGTGAGAAGCTATAATTTTTTTGTGGACAGTTTTAATTTCTTCCAACATGCTCAAATCAAACTGCATTCGACTTTTTTTTACTTTTTCTAAAGAACCGTTTTTAAAAAATAAATAAATAATAAAAAAAAATTATATAATTACGCGATATCTCGCGAAATTTAACACGTACAATTTCGATGTCAACAGCTGTGTGATCATTGATCAAGCACAAGTAAAACTGCATACGATGTTTTTACGAAATTTTAAAGAAACCTATCTAAAGATGAAAAACGAAAACAAAAACAGCAACAAATTAATATCGCGAATTCTCGCGAACTACAGAAGATAGATTTTTATGTTTACTGTTTTGTGACCTTTAACTAAGTACAATTAAAACTGTATACTCAGTTTTTGCAAATATTTAAAAAGCTTCAATGTCAAAATTTTAAAAAATACAAAAACGCTAATTTCGCCTTATCTCGCGAATGCGAGCAACTACGATTTCGCTGTTAACAGTTTTGTGACACTTAATCTTGTAGCAATCGAACTGCGTTTACACTTTGCGTCGACACTTAAGTTCAACCTAAACATCGCTGAGGCTCACCGTGTTTATAGTTCTCGATAACTTAAAATTTTGTGCAGAAAATTATATATTTATCGATACATCTATCACTTAAAATTTCTATAGAATTGTATAGTTATCAATAAATTGATAACTTAAAATTTTCTATAGAATATTGTGAAGTTATCAATATATTGATTAAATAACATTTTTTATAGAAAATTTTAATGGATGCCCAGAAGAATTTAACACTTTTACTTGTTGTTTTTTAATTTTTTAATATACATACTCGTATATTTTTTTGCATTGAAATTTTTTTTGAACCTTTTACATATATATGTAAAATATAAAATATTTATTTTTCTACTGAATTCTGTTTATCTCTTTTTTTTCTGTTTTGCTTTTACGCATTTTTGTTTAATTAATATGAACGGACAATACAAAAAAGTTTCCTTTTTACAATTTTGGTAAATATTTCATTTAATTTGAAACGAATGTTCGTAAATATGTGGTATATATGCTGACGTAGAAATAACAAAAATATTTGTTCCTCGATTTTTTTTTTTTTATTTTTTTGAATATTTATACCTAAATACTTTCCAAAATTACATACACTTTGGACAAATGTGATTCAGAATTCAGAAAAAAAAATCACAAGTGCTTAGAATTTTGCTACAAAAACAAGCGATTGTAATTTTTTTTTAAACTCACAGCTTTTACCACAATTTTTTACCGAATCTTTCTAGAAAGAGGCATTAACGTAAATAGTATTTGTCAAGCGTTGACTTTTATAATCATAAAAATGTTTTTAAGTAGTAAAATCCTTTGGCTCGATTTTTTTTTTATTTTGAGTAGGTTTATTCTAGCTCGAGGTCATTATTTTCTTTACTAAAAACTATGATATTCTCATAGAATAATTTTCATGATAATTATTTTTCTGTTTTTAATTTATTTATGTTGGTAATTTTTGCAAGACTTAATCGACACGTGTTTCGAAATTTGTCAGATTCCATTGCCAAGATTATTTAGCAAATATAAGAACCCTATACTACAAGTAGCAAAGGTATTTTAATGCCAAATCGTTAATGATCAAATAATAAAAACAATAACGTCGAGCTAGAATAAACCAACTCAAAATATAATATTTTAAAGGTCGAATGAAAACAATTTTTATTTTTTAATATTTATCAATCAGAAGTTTTTATACCCTCCACTCTAGTGATAGAGGGTATAAATAAGTTTGTCATTCCGTTTGTAACACCTCAAAATATTGCTTTAGGACCCCATAAAGTATATGGGGCATTCCATGCCAAATCACTCACTTTTAGGCCCGACCCCCTTCGATTAATTTTATTTTTGGATATGTCTTAGTACGTATTAAATGCAACTTGCAGCCAAATTTTCAGCCATTTATACCAAGGTGGTGTTGAGTAATCAAAATGGCGATTTTTTCCAAAAAATGAAAAAATTTAAATTTTCAATCAATTTTGACCAGTAAAAAATATAGATATTTTAAAAAAAGTTGGACAACGTTTTGTTGGTATTTAAATGTAGTTTTAGGAAAAAAATGTGAAAAAATTATTAGAAGTAATTATCACTTATTTTTTGACGTTTAAAAATTAAAATCGACTTTTTGAAAAAGTCCGAAACCTTCGATTTTTTTTTAAAAATGTCAAAAAATTCTACTCTAAATTACGCAACTTTTAAGTCATAATTCGAGATGTGATCGTAATTCGTTCTATTTTTATTCAAATTTTGAAAATTGCACTTTTTTTTTTTTTGAGTCTGGTTTATTTTATATGGTGCTCCAAAAAAAATAATTTGGTAAATATTGACCGTAACTTCCCCTAGATATATTAACTTGGGTGTAAAAATACGTCTCAGAAAATTTTAGGATGATCGGACATGGGTAAGGCGTGCCGCATCGGCTTTGAAGTTTGAAAATCGGATTACAAAGGAAAATATGAATTTTTTTCTGTTTTCTTAATTTTTTTGGTATTTTAAGTTAATTTTGAATTCAAATGGTTACAGAATTGAAATGTAGAGTAAAATGTCTCTCTATTAAGGTCATAAAAACCAAAATCGGTTTAAAATCAGCCAAGTTATTACAACTTCCCCAGGCATCTAACGTGTGGCAGACAACTTGATTAATCAATACAATCCGATTTTTGAAATTCATTGAAATTTTCTACTGTAATAACATTTTTTTATTCTTCAAGTTCAAATGTTATTAGATGACAAGTATTTTTCATATTGTGTTTTGCTAACATTTTTTAAATTAGTACTAAAAATGCCTGCATTTTCCACACCCTTTTGAAATCTCTATTTTAAAAAAAAAAAAATTTTTTTTTGTTTTAAAATTTGGAAAAGTCAAAAAAATATTACACTGAAACATGAATAATGAAAAAATGTTATTACAGTAGAAAATTTCAATAAATTTAAAAAAAGGGCCTCGTATTTTTTAATCAAGTTGTATGGCACACGCTAGATGCCTGGGGAAGTTGTAATAACTTGGCTGATTTTCAACCGATTTTAGTTTTTAGTACCTTATTAGAAAGGCATTTTACTCCACATCATAATTCTGTAATCACTTGAATTAAAACTTAACTTAAAATGCCAAATAAATTGCGAAAACAGAAAAAAATTCATATTTTTCCTTGTAATCCGTTTTTTAAACTTCAAGGACCATGCTAAGCGCCTTACACATGTCCGATCGTCCCAAATTTTTGTGAGACGTATATTTACCTCCAAATGAATATATTTAGGGTAAGTTAGGGTCAGTATCTACCATTTTTTTTTTTTTTGGAGCTCCATATAAAATAAATCAGAGCCAAAACATATAAGGTGCAATTTTAAAAATTAAAAAAAAAAATAGAAAGAATTGTGATCACATCTCGAGTTATGGCTTAAAAGTTGCATAATTTAGAGTAGAATTCTTATAGTTTTTTACAAAAAAATCGAAGGTTTCGGACTTTTTCAAAAAGTCGATTTTAATTTTTAAACGTCAAAAAATAAGTGATAATTACTTCGAATAATTTTTTCACATTTTTTTTCTAAAACTACATTTAAATACCAACAAAACGTTGTCCAACTTTTTTTAAAATATCTATATTTTTTACTGGTCAAAATTGATTGAAAATTTAAATTTTTTCATTTTTTGGAAAAAATCGCCATTTTGAAAAATTGATTACTCAACACCACCTTGGTATAAAAGGCTGAAAATTTGGCTGCAAGTTGCATTTAATACGTACTAAAACATATCCAAAAATAAAATTAATCGAAGGGGGTCGGGCCTAAAAGTGAGTGATTTGGCATGGAATGCCCCATATATATTCATGATCCTCGATCGATTTTAAGACGATCTAGCGATGTCCGTCCGTCTGTCCGTCTGTCTGTCTGTCTGTTGAAAACACGCTTACTTTTGAAGGACGTTACGGAGGCTCTTGAAGTTTGGCATATATGTTGTGCATTTACCTGGTCAGGTTGGTATAGCAATCCAGCGAAATCGGTCCAGTGGTTCAAAAGTTATAAGCAAATGAGTGAATTTCGGCAAGGGATTTTCTGGAATTTACGGGATATAACACACGGTAACTATCGAACGGAAAATCTGAGGGTACTGAAGTGTGGCGTATATATTTGCCGTTCCTCTGGTCCGGGTCGTTTCAAATTTCAGCCAAATCGATCCAGTGGTTCAAAAGTTATTAGCAAAACCGTAAATTTCAGATTAGTTTCACCTTAAATTCACGTGTTGAAAACCTGTTTAACATGTTTTAAAAACATTTGTAAGCCAAAAAAATATTTTACAGGGTATTTTTGTCACACAAAAATATTTTTACACTAAAACAAAAAAAAATACACTCAAAAAAAATTTTACACTCAAAAAAAATTCACACTAAAAAAAAAATTATTAAATTTTTTTTTTTTTTTCAAAAATTAATGAAAAAAAGTTTTTTTACACAAAATAAAATATTTCTAACAAAAAATTTTATTTTTTTCACGATACTATTACTTAAAAAGGGCATTGTGGAGGGTATTCATAGATTCGGCCAAGTCGAATTTAACTTTTCTACTTGTTTTATGTAAAAAATTTTCAAAATAACTGTCAGATTATAAAAATTTTTCCCTGTAACGAATTTTCTGATTTTCTTAATATTTAGTCACATATTTTTCTAACACAGTGTTTATGAATAAATACACCAACACAAACATTTCATGAATGTGGTAGCCAGACAAAAAAAATAAAAGTACACATCCTAGTTTATTATTAGCCAGTCCTTTTTCCCCCCTTGCTATCCACAAAATTTTTGTTTTTGTGTTGTTTTCAATATTTAACAAAACAATAAAAGGATATTTGTGCAAAATTTTTCTGTTATTATTGTGAGTTGTGTTGTCTTGTTTGTTGATTCGTTTTTTTTTTTTTGTTGTTTTGTAAGTGGGTATGTCTGTATTTAAGTATGAGTATTACAAACATTTAATATGTGGTAAAACCAAACCAAATGTAAAATATTTTGTATGTGTTTTGCTACCAAAATGAAAATTTAAATGAACAACAAACAATCAAAATAATACCTTATCATCTTTTGTCTTTTTTTTTTGTCTAACTGTAAATTCGAATTATAATCGTAAAGAAAACTGAATTTTTGAAGGGAAGAAAAATAAATGGTTCTAATACAATCTACTTTTAATTTTTCTACACTCAAAAAACCTTGTAAAATTACAAGAAAAACTTGTAACTTTTTTTGTTTGCTACCTCCTATTTCACAAAAATTCTCGTGAAGTTACTAGATTTTTTTGTAAAATTATCTTGAAAATTTTTAAAATTACAAAAAAATTTTAAAATTACAAAAAAATATATATTCGATTAGAGTTTTATTCTAGTTCGAGGCCCAAAAATATTTCTATATATGATATTGTCATAATAGAGTATTTTTAATTTATTGCTTTAAAAAAGTTACTCATCTCATAGTATGTCTGTACTGATCAGTTTCATCCCCACTAAGGAATCTTCAGCAGACTTTAATAATATTAATAATTACCGATGGTGATTTAGTATATACAATTTTTGCTTTAAAAGAGTTATTTTTGTTGGAAAACAGATTTCGGACCTTCATAATAGTATTTCTCAAATAACTTGTGAAATATATCAAATATTATGTCTGGTTTGATGTTTGATTGACCAACGATGATTCTCTAAAGTCTGCTGAAAATTCCTTAGTGGGGATGAAACTGATCAGTACAGGCATACTATGAGATGAGTAACTTTTTTAAAGCAATAAATTAAAAATACTCTATTATGACAATATCATATATAGAAATATTTTTGGGCCTCGAACTAGAATAAAACTCTAATCGAATATATATACATATATAAAGGCCGAATAAATACATTTTATTTTTATGTACCTTTTGGTACTAAAAATAAAAAAAAAAAAAACAACATTACAAAAAAATGTAAATTTCGATTTGTTAAAAAACGAGGAAAACTGTCAAATATTGGTAAAATGGGATAACGATACTTTTCCTAGTAATTTGGCAAAGTTTTTTTTTTTGTGTGTATATATAAAGACTTTGTACAAAAAAACAAGAACTTGACTATATAGGTTCGATTCTACAACCTAAAGGTAGTAAAACCCAAATACTCGGATTGTCCAGATTGGTGACCTGTTCCTTTTTATGGCCCTCTAAAGATTCAGAAAATTAGGGGGACCCTCAAAATATTGTGCCATCAGTTTTTGCCTCACAGATTATTCAGAGTTGCTGCTATCGCTTGCTGCTATTAGGCAAAAATGTAGCTAATAGTCCGATGAACAAATTCTGTTTATATTTTATGATAAAAAAATTGTTTTTCCTTCCCGAGTAAAAATGGTTTAGATCTTATCGGAAATGTCTATATCTATTCATATATGATCGTATCTGCTTGTATATAATTATATCTGAAATGGAATAAGCTGAGATCTAATAATATCTCGGATTTGATCAACATTAGTATAAATTTGACATGTAATAATATCTGATCAGATACAATTATATAAGATCAGATACAATCATATATTATCAGATCAAAGCAGATCAGATAAGATAAAATTGATATTTACACGGGTTGACTTTTTTTTTTAAATATAGAAAAAATATCGTTTTTTATTTGTAATTTTAATTCAAATTTGTTTAAATTTACACAATTTTTAGTAGCAGAAAATTTACTTTATTTTTATTAGTAAACTTTTCCACATTTAGCAAAAGTGTTAACTATTATCATTTATTTCCATCTTCCAAATTAAAATTTTGTAAACTAATTGTTCATAGTATTTTTATTTAAATTATAAAAATGTCCATATATGTAATCCTCAACATTGTTTATTTATATTGTAATTGTTTTGTTGTGTTTTCAATTTAGTAATATTAAAAATTAAAAAAAAAAAAAATAAACAAATAAACAAATAAAAAGTATGACTAAAAAAAAAAAATTTGCAATTCCTCGGTAAACACCAAATAAATTTAAAATGATTTTTTGGGCAATTTTTGTCTTAAAAATCTGAAATTTTTCGTTTTTTTATTATTATTCCAACCAAATTTCAATCACTATAAACAAATTTTTCAGTGGATGCAACCAAAAAATTCAGTTGGCAAGTAAATCGGTTACACTAGTTTACAACCAAAATCCGCACTAACCGCTACTATTTTTTGTGGATGTATTATGAAACGCTAAACTCAAAAATTTCATCGAAAAAAATTTTCACGGATGCATTTGTTTTAAATCAATTTTTTAGCGTTTTTTTGAGGAATTTTCACTATTTTCCTTATATCTTGAGTAACGTACCTCCGATCTACTAGCGACGAAAACCAGATTAAAGCTAATCAAATTTGCAACAAATCCTACACACATTGCTTTCTTATCAGATCATTAGTTTACGCGCGATAGACAAGCATATTATAAAAGTACGTTTTTTGATGAAAAAACTAATTTTTAATGTTTTTTTTTTTTTTTTAAATACCCTAGTAAAAATATTATGCTAATTTTACTGAATAGATCTAATTTGATCCGTAAAATGGTTGTATCAAATAATATCTAATTGTATTACTTTAGATCAAAAAATATAAAAATTGATACAATTTGATCCTGAATTTGGTCAAATCTAATTAGATCAAATTGATCTTATAATATCAATTTTTATATAATTTGATGAGCAAAACCAAAATACGAATCTAATCATATATGGAGCAATATCTAACCATATAAAGTGGATCAACCGTATCAAAGTGATAGATACAATTTTATATAAATTTATACGGAAGCATATTAACTCATATAAGATAGTATCAAATTATATATGATTAGACCAGAAAATTTTTACTCGGGTAGTAATTGTTGCAAATAAAATAGTTTTTTTTTTTATCTTGAAAGCCTGAATCCTTACAAAAATAACAAAGTGAATTTCATAAAAATCCATTGTATTGTTGTATACCCTCCACTCTAGTGATAGAGGGTATATATAGGTTTGTCATTCCGTTTGTAACACCTCGAAATATTGGTCTAGGACCCCATAAAGTATATATGGGCATTTCCATTTAACTTTTCATTTCTTTGAAATTTTGGTTTTTTGGCCAAAACTTTTTTATTTGCATTCAAATGGCTATCTACTGATAGATATGCATAAAGGACTTCTAATGCAATTAGCTTACAAACACTTAAGGCCAAAAATCTTAATTTGTGGTAGTTAGCGACAATCAAACTTCCGAAATGTGCAAAAGTCGATTGAAATTTCATAAAAATAATGTACTCTTTGGCCTATTGTACTTGCGCCGTCTAGCGTATTCTTCGAAGATTTAAAATATATGGTCCCTATACTTGTTCAAAATGGATGTATTTATGAATTTGATGTGCCATCAATAATAAAAAAGTTATTTGGTGGTAACGGTTTGAAATTAAAATTTCTTCGTTTTCAATTTTTCGTCGTTTTTTGATCAGGAAATTAGCGCCGCTTCGTACTTTTCAAAAGCTAATACGAAAAATGATAGCTGTCGTAATTCCCTACAGTTTGAAACCGGTCTCATGAATGTGCCCTGATTAGGAGCGGAGTACTAGCTAAACAAAGGTTGAGAGACAAAACGTGGAAGTCATCAAAAATCCACTTTTTTGCGAGGCACATTCGCAATATTATTTAAAAATGGCCAGCACATCGCGTGATCCAAATATTTTTTGATTTTTTATAATAAAATCAATATAGCATGTTAAAATTTTGATTAGCAAAAATTTTGCAAAAATCTGACATTTCACGATTTTAAACTTTTGCTTGTATTTTCACGCGAAAAGAATTTAGATTTAAAATATACCCGTCAGACGATTGCTTGTAATGCGTATTATGGATCGTGTGCAAAAATTGGGACTTAATGTAATTGTACGCTGAAAACGCGCCAATTTTGTCCTCAGATAAACCGCCAGGGCACACCCAAACCGCTGATAGAAATTAATTTCTATAAATGGCAATTGCTGGCACTTATAAAGCTTTATTCCAAAACTGAGCGGCATTAATAAATTTTAAAGATTGTGGATTTTATGCATCTTTCAAAATTTGATTAATCAGAAATTGCATCACTTTTAAAAATTGACATTTTTGCATAATGCACAAGTTTCTTAACTAGTTTGAGGGTGCTTAATCCGAATATGACCTTTAATTTGGTCCATCGTCATTAGATTTCGCGTAAATTGCATATCAAGTATTAAGAGAGCAACTTTTTAAAACAAACTTTTAATGTAAAAATCTGATTGTATATCCACGTTAATGGACGTAGTTTATCCGGTTGTTATTGGGGATAGTATGAAACATTAATTAACGTTGATTTTGTCAATTCCTAATAATAATTGTAATTTTGAGATTTTTTGTTTTCAGTTAAAATCTTTAAACCGCCATAACTTTCGCGCCGTCAGCTAAAAGTTCTTCACGCGAACGGATTTGAACTTACTAAATGCATGTTTATACGCGTACTAAACGATTTTGATGTGCCTTCAAAAAAAATTTGAATATTTTTTAAACCTTAAAATCAAAAGTTAAATGGAAATGTTCATATATTCATGATCCTCGGTTGATTCTAATTGTAAGACGATCTAGCGATGTCCGTCCGTCCGTCTGTCTGTCTATTTAAAAAAACACGCTAACTTTTGAAAGACTATATGGAGGCTCCTGAACTTTCGCATATATGTTGGGCATTTAAATGGTCAAGTTGGTATTGCAATACAGCGAAATCGGTCCAGTGGTTCAAAAGTTATGAGCAAAAGGGTGAATTTCGGCAAGGGTTTTTCGTGAATTTACGAGATAAAAACACGATAACTTTCAAAAGACAATAACGAGACTTCTGAAACTTGGCATGTATCTTTGCCGATCCTCAGGTCTGCTTGGTACTGAATTTCAGCTCAATCGGTCCAGTGGTTCAAAAGTTATAAGCAAAACCCCGAATTTCAGATTGGGTTCATCTTAAATGCCACGTGGTAAACAAGTTTTAAAAGCATTGGTGGTAACTTAACAATGCTTTTCAAACTTGTTTAGTTTTATAGTAATGCTTTTTAAACTTGTTTAGTTTTAAAAGCATTGGTAACTTAAAAATTACACTCGAAAAAAATTTTAGACTCAAAATGTACCTAGGTACGTGCATTCACTCAGAAATATTTTTACAGTAAAAAAAAAACATTACACTCGAAAAAAATTTTACACTCAAAAAAAATTAGTATTTTTTTAATGACAAAAAAAGAGTAAAACTCTAAATAAAATATTTCTAATCAAAATTGTCAATTTAGTTCACGTTAAAAAATGTACTATCCTTTAAAAAATGCATTGTGGACAGTATTCATAGATTCGGCAAAGTCGAATTTAACTTTTCTACTTGTTTTTTTTTTTGTTTTCGTGAAAACATTTTTTATCAGATTTTTTTTCCTTAAATATTTTTTTAGCTTATTTTTTTTGGACAAGTTTTTCTTTGGAAAGAAAACCTATTTATACAGCAAAACATTATCGTGATTCAATGGTTTGGGCAAGATTACAAACTTTGCACATATTTTTTCAGGATGGTATTAAATTTTTTAGAAAATAGGAGCAAACTGTGGTATTTTTTATGGGTTTCATCTTGAATTCATAAGTTAAAAGACACGCAACGATTCGTTAGGTCTATTCGATTACCTTACTACAATCAATTATTTTTTAATCATTTTACTACAGCTGGAAATTTTCCACACAAAAAGTAAACAAAACTTTCCAGTTATAGTAAAAAATAGTAAGAAATTTAGGTAATCGAATAGACCTTTTGGTTAGCCACAAAATATTTTAAAACTGTAGGTACAAAATTTTTGTATAATTTAATTTATTGAAAATCGGGGAAAAAAGTTTTGTTTTTATAAACCTAAAGTTTAACTGTCTTAGGGTGAGTTTTTAAGTTGTAAAATTTATTGTTTTTTGGTTTAAACTGACTTTAAATCACAAATTCTGTTTTTGAGATTTGGTTTATTTTAAGTTTAACTCACCAATGATGAAGAGTTAAACTAAGGTACAAAAATTAAAAAAAAAACACCTCTGATTTTCAAATATACTGGTTAGTGTTGCCATGTTGTGGTATTTTAATGGAAAAAATGTGCGATGATGGCAACTATTTTAATTGGAAATCCGATATTTGGCATGGATATTTGGAAAAACAGAATGCTTGGTTAAACTTGGTTTTAATTTAATAAAGTTTAATAAAACTCCCGGTTAAACTAAGTTAAAGCGATACGTCAAAAACTCAGCCTTAGGGCGAGTTTTTGACTTGTAAAATTTAATGATTTTATGTTTAAACTGAGTTAAGACCACAAATTCTGTTTTTGAGATGTGGTTTATTTTAAGTTTAACTCACCAATGTTGAAGAGATAAACTAAGGTACAAAAACGTAAAAAAAACACCTCTGATTTTCAAATATACTGGTTAGTGTTGCAATGTTAAGGTATTTTATTGGAAAAAATGTGCGATGATGGCAACTATTCTAATTGGAAATGTGGCATTTGGTATGGCAATACCGCGTTAATCGACATTTGCTAAACTTGAACTGAAAAACAGAATGCTTGGTTAAACTTTGTTTTAATTTAATAAAGTTTAATAAAACTCCCGTTTGAACTAAGTTAAAGCGATATGTCAAAAACGCAGCCTTAATGGCTCCATTTGCGATACATTGACTTTAGGTAAATCAAAATCCACTCACACTGTTTCATGTAATTGCTTATACTTATATATTAGGGTGGAGCTTTTTTTTTTAAATTTCAAAATCTCCGTGGTCGTAATAGCTGCCATTTAGGGTCAATATTATCATACGCTAATTTTGAACCTGTAGGGAAATGCCCTTTTTTTTACCTAAAAAATCGGAAAGATTTGAACAAAGTAAAAACAAAATAGAAGCATTATTTTTTTGATTTTAAAACGTTAATTAAGAAGTGTTTTTTTGGTCCTTTCAAAAAAAAAAATAACAAGTGAGAGTGTTAAATTCGGCTGTGCCGAATCTATTATACCCTCCAACACGTAAAAAAAAAAAAACAGGGGCGTCTTTTTTTTTTTTTTGGGGGGGGGTTATGTCGGTGGGAGACAACCTTCCTGGATCCAACATCAAGACTTTGAACTTCTTTTGACATAAAATGTTTCGTTTGCTAAGCAAAAGTACAAAAAACCTATAAAAAATGGCTTTTTTTTAGAGGTTTGTTTAGTTCTTAAGAGGGGAACTTTTTTCCCCCTGATCCGATTTTGCCCATGTTCGAACTTAACCAGCCCAATACCATAAGACATATTCGTGCCAAATTTCAGGAGCCTAGCTCTTTTACTTTGGACTGTATCGTGTCTTCCACAGACGGACGGACGGACGGACGGACGGACGGACGGACGGACAGACGGACATCGCCAGAATGTCTTAGAATGGATCACTGATCAATAATATATATACTTTATGGGGTCCTAGACCGATTTTTCGATGCGTTACACACGGAATGACAAAGTGAGTATACCCCCATACTGTGGTTGGAGGGTATAAAAATATCTTTTTTTTTAAGATAATTTCAAATTGCATTAGGGATAAAAAAAAACTATTATTAAAATATCAATCTTTTCTTTACTTTGTCAATCTTATATTTTCATAAAAAAAAACTAATAAAAAATATTTTTTTGGCAAACACAGAAACAAAAAAAAAAATTTGACCTTTGACCTTTTGCCAGTCATATCCGAATTTAATTAATATTTTAAGCTAAAAAGAATAATCAAAAAATATCTTTTTTCGTTTGTTCGGAATTTTCGGATTTTCAAGTCAAAAAAGAAACCAAAAGACATTGCTCTACATGACAAATATTTTAAAATTTTTCCGACAGCGAAGATTTTCAAATTCGAAAAAAGCTAAATTTGGTCCACTCTATTATATACATTTTATACTCCTATGAATACTTAACATGGTATTATTTTCAATTATAAATATCATTTTTGTTTTTTTGCTCATTTGAAAATGATAAAGTTGTTAATTGTATTTTTCCATGTATCAATGTAGACATGATGATGTTATTGTTTTTTTTTTCTTTTTTTTTTAATTTTTAATATAGAATTTGCAACAAGGGATTGCATGTTAACACGCATGTTGTTGTTATAATTTTGTTGCAATTATGTTGCCATTGAATACCATGAACTGTTTTTATAATAGTAGAATTATCTATCTATGTGTGTGTGTTTGTTTGTTTGTGTGGCTGTGTATGCGATCTTTTGTGTGGGATGGCATAATATGTGATATATGTGTATTTGTATGTATAAACGAATGAATATTGACAATAATTACATTGAAAATAACTATCAATTAACACAAATTGTCCTTCTTGCAACAAACAAACATAAAAAAAACAATAACAACAGTAACAAAAATAACAACGGCAACCAGAAAATCTTTATCGAGAGCAACAATAACATCAGCAGCAGTAATTGTAATGGTACAACCATTACCAGCAACAGCAAAATATACACGCACACACATACATAAAATCATATAATCATTTATTCTACACATACTAGGGTGTCCCAAAAAAAAATGTTGGGATCAACCGTAATTTTAAGCTATGCATAGGTCTCAGTATCTTGGCACAAAAGACCCATAAGGGTCACAGTGCCGGCCGTAAGGGCCAGATCTCTTCTTGAATAATAATAGGTCTCAGTATTTCTGAGATTTTTAGCAGATTTTTCGGAAATGTTTTAAATGGTTTTACTCTGGAACAGTAAGAGAAAATTCAAAAAATATTTTTATACCCTCCAACTACAGTATGGGGGTATACTCACTTTGTCATTCCGTGTGTAACGCATCGAAATATCGGTCTAGGACCCCATAGAGTATATATATTATTAATCAGTGATCGATTCTAAGACATTCTAGCGATGTCCGTCTGTCCGTCCGTCCTTCTGTCCGTCCGTCTGTGGAAGACACGATACAGTCCAAAATAAAAGTGCTAGACTCCTGAAATTTGGCACATATATGTCTTATGTTCATAGGCTGGTTAAGTTCGTAGATGGGCAAAATCGGACCAGGGGGGAAAAAGTTCCCCCTTGACGAAGTAAACCAACCCATGAAAAAGGTAACTTTTTATAGTTTTTTTTTGTATTTTTGTTAAACAAATGAAACATTTGTAGGCTTAAAAAAGTTCAAAGTCTCGGACATGGACCCAGGGGATTTGAAAATGACTTTTTTTTTGGTCCGCCCCCTTTTGTGGGCGTGGATATTAACAAAAAATTTATATTATGATG
The DNA here is from genome assembly GCA_963921195.1 of Pegoplata infirma. NCBI lineage: Eukaryota > Metazoa > Arthropoda > Insecta > Diptera > Anthomyiidae > Pegoplata > Pegoplata infirma. Next base: position 50,058,486 of record OY992536.1, on the reverse strand, counting down.
AAATTGTATATATTTTGTACAAAAAGCATAGTAATTAAATTTGTAAACATTTTTGACCAGAGGGATGGTGTCCCCACGGACCCCCGACAAGCCCCCCCCCCAAAAAAAACGTCCCTGCAATTTTTTTAACGTTGGAGGGTATACAAGATTCGGCACAGCCGAATTTAACACTCTCACTTGTTTTTAAAGTACTTACGTCCAAATTCATAAAAAACAAAAGCGTTTAATAACAGGTTTATTAGTCGATTTCCATAAAAAATTTTCTTTATAAACCTTTTATAAACCTCTTGTTACTTTTATGAATTTAAAGGTTAGAATTTATTTATCTCTTAAACTACATCATTACGTTTTTGAGTTTTTTAAATGTTTAAGCGTTATTTTCAAAATTTCATTCACGAATTTAAGAAGAAAGTTACAAAAACGGTCTGCAACCTGTTTTTTGTAAAAAAAATGACTTGTGCGACTTCTATACCTTTTCCCAAAAATTTAAAAAAAATCTCAAAAATACTTTACTCTATTAACTTTCAAATTAAGTACATATCAATTTTTTGGGACGCCCTAATGCATACAGTGTGGAGCATAATATATTTTTATTTTAAAAATAAAAGTTTAAAATCTTAGAATAAGGTAACACTAAGGTTGAGTTTTTGGGTGTAGATTAATTTAAAATATTTAATATTAAATATTTAAAATATTTTATTGATATGATAAAACTTTTTTATAGGAAAAAAAAAATTAAAAATAAATTTTTTAATCGATATAACTGTAGAAGAATATTAATATTGAAATTAAACAAAAGTAGTTTGCTAGTCAATATTCTCTTTTATGACACTTAAGAATGTATTTTACTTTTATCGTTATATCATTTTTGTCTTATGTTGAAAATTCTTTTTTTTTTCTTTTTTCGTTCTTTATTTCTTTCTTTTTATACCCTCCAACCACAGTATGGGGGTATACTCACTTTGTCATTCCGTGTGTAACGCATCGAAATATCGATCTAGGACCCCATAAAGTATATATATTATTGATCAGTGATCGATTCTAAGACATTCTAGCGATGTCCGTCCGTCCGTCTGTCCGTCCGTCTGTCCGTCTGTCCGTCTGTCCGTCTGTAGAAGACACGATACAGTCCAAAATAAAAGAGCTAGACTTCCGAAGTTTGGCACGAATATGTCTTATATTCCTAGGCAGGTTAAGTTCGGAAATGGGCAAAATCGGACCAAGGGGGAAAAAGTTCCCCCTTGGAGAACTAAACCAACCCAAGAAAAATCGCATTTTTTGCAGGGTTTTTTGTACTTTTGCTAAGCAAATGCAACATTCTTATCTCAGAAGAAGTTCAAAATCACAAGGGGAAGGTGCCCCCTTACGTCTCCCACCAACCAACCACCCCCCCAAAAAAAAAAAAAAAGACGCCCCTGGATTTTTTTAATATTGTTTTTTTTTACATTTTGGAGGGTATAAAAGATTCGGCACAGCCGAATGTAACACTCTCACTTGTTTATATACACATGTTTCAATTTCGCTTTAGACAAACATAGCAATCGGTAAAAACTTGGAAGGCAAATTCTGTAAAAAAATTGTTCCAAAAATATAAAGGCAATAACAAAACAATAATTAACAAAACTTTTATATAAAAAGATTAATTTATTTTCGAAATAAATTTTTTTAATAATATTTTCTATGAAATAATTTCAATTGCTGCCGTACCCCATGCTAGCTCAGATAAAACTAAATTCATAATCGTTTGTTTTTTATACTCTCCAACCACAGTATGGGGGTATACCGCTTTGTCATTCCGTGTGTAACGCATCGAAATATCGGTCTAGGACCCCATAAAGTATATATTTTATTGATCAGTGATCGATTCTAAGACATTCTAGCGATGTCCGTCCGTCCGTCCGTCTGTCCGTCTGTAGAAGACACGATACAGTCCAAAATAAAAGAGCTAGACTTCCGAAGTTTGGCACGAATATGTCTTATATTCCTAGGCAGGTTAAGTTCAGAAATGGGCAAAATCGGACCAAGGGGGAAAAAGTTCCCCCTTGGAGAACTAAACCAACCTTAGAAAAACCGCATCTTTTGCAGCGTTTTTTGTACTTTTGCTAAGCAAATGCAACTTTCTTATCTTAGAAGAAGTTAAAAATCGCAAGGGGGATGTGCCCCCTAACGTCACCCACCGACCCCCCCCCCCCCCCCCCAAAAAAAAAGACGCCCATGATTTTTTTTTTATATATTTTTTTTACATTTTGGAGGGTATAAAAGATTCGGCACAGCCGAATGTAACACTCTCACTTGTTTTTAATTGTCTTCTTTTTTAAAAAGAAGTACAGGCACAAATAAAAAACAAAATATACGACGAGTGAGAGCATGTTGTCGTTTTAGTATATTTGTGCTTTTGTTTTATACTTTACAAAAGCTACCAATTTCTTTATAGACAGAGTTTGTTAAAAACAAATTTACGATTTTGTTAGATTGACTAAGATCTTTGTATTTATTTATATAGTTTATTGAGATAAATTGTTGAAAAAAATCTGTTCTGTTTTCAAATTATTGAACATTAATAACAAACGGGTTATTTGAAAGTTTAAAAAATATTTTTTTTGTCTGATTGAAGCTTGCGAAAAATGTCATAACACTTGTGTTTGCTGTACAATCGAATGGGCAATAAAATATGCAAAAAGTTTAACCGGTTTTGCTCCGCATCAAAATATGGGTCAAAAACCGCTTTTTTAACCGCGGAAAGGAGTTGAAACTTTCCAAAAAAAAAAACTGCCATTATTTTGATTGCTGGAAACACCGTATAAAAAGTGATAATATAAGAAAATGTAAATTTAGAAGTTTACCCTAGTAAAAACTATACTATAGATAGCTCAAATTTTTATTTATAAAAAAACATGGTTTCACATAGCTCATGCTATTTCTTCAATAAAATAATCTTAAAATATTTTTTTTGTCCTGCAATTAATACCATAGATCAGCGGTTACCAACCTATTTGGCTCGCGTACCCCTAATTTTAAATTTTGTCAGTTGCGTACCCCCTAACAAGTATTTTCTTTTCGTTAAAAAACCCTTGCGAAATAATGTAAGAGACAAAAAAGTTGAAAGAAAGTATGAAGTTAGGCTGAGATTGCTAGAAATAGAATTGTAGTGTTGGAAACTGTCAAAATTTATTCTGTAGAAACTATTAATATTCACATATATAAAAAACAGTTTTCATTAACAAGACAAACTGACATTTAAAATCCTACTGAAGATAACACTAACTGGGGTGTTTAAAACCGGCATGGGAAATACCAGAAATGTCTAAATTTTTTAGAAATTCAATTTTTCTTCTGCATTTTTTCAACTTGAACCCTTACTGCTCATATAAATATTAGAGTTAGTTTTAAAATTTTTTATCTGCGGGTATTATCATTTTTTTGAAGGATTTAGGGGAGATCAAAACAATGGGGGTTTTTTTGGAAAAATTTTCGCTCCTTGGGGTGCACACAGGGCCAGCATGATCCAATTCCGGCCAAAAGTATTTATCGTTGTTGGATCCGTCTGCAAATGGGCTTCTAGACGAATTCGAGGTCGCTGATTTCAAAATTAAGCTAAAAACCAAAAAATCAAAATGGCGGATCCAATATGGAGGAAATTTTTTTTTAAAAATTGTCCGATTGAACTCAAATTTTGTTTATGCGTGTCTTGGAGTTACTGAATAGGAATTGTTACTCCGAATTTTGAAAAACAAAATGGCGGACTAAATATGCTTCTTAAAGTCTTAAGAATGATCCAACGCCGGCCAAAAGTCTTTATCTTTGTTGGATCCGGCTGAAAATGTGCTTCTAGAGGGGTCGCTGATTTCAAAATTTAACTAAAAACTAAAAAAAATCAAAATGGCGCATCCAATATGGCGGCCAAATTTTTTTTATAATTGTCCAATTTAACTCAACTTTTGTTTTAAGGGGGTCTTGGAGTTACTGAATCAGAATTACTGCCGTGAATTTTGAAAAACAAAATGGCGGACTAAATATGCTTAGTAAAGTTTCTTACAAGTAATTAAAAAATAGTTATATTCCTTTTCTTTGTTGAAGCTAGCTGAAAGTGTGGCCTAGTAAATTTCCGGGTCTGTTATCTTAAAATCGAACTGATAAAATTCAATATGGCGGAAACAATATGACGGCTAGATTTTTTAGCTTTGTATGATCTAACTAAGAATTTGATTTAAGAGTATTAAGAGTGTCTGAAGTTAAATCTACGCACATAATTTTTAAATATATTTTTTTTAATTTTTGATATAAATATGGAAATGGTGTAAATGACTTACTTAGTTTCAGAAAAGCTTTTGGAAATTGGTGACGACAAATTATTCACTTTTTTTCTTTATTTTGGAAATTCAATAAAAAATCTTTGAATTTAATTGGAAATGGTGTAACTGATGTTTTCCATAATTCTACAAAAAAAAAACTAGAAATGTAGATATTTTTTTTTCCCCTACAATTAAGGCACTCTCTGACGATAAAAAAAAACTATTCAAGCCGTAAAACATTATTTTGGGTTCAATTATTTTTTTAAAAACAAATCTCGGACCACTGCATATATAGCTGTAATTTCGCCATTTATCATTTCGAGCAAGTTTGGGCAACTTTTTTCGAAAGATATGGATCCATTCTATATCAAAAAAAATATAGACCGATTGTATCGAACTGAGGATCGCTGATGATTTTTTCGGCGCGAGGTAAATAGCAAAAAAATTATAACTTTTTTCACAAAAAACGTGAATTGCTGCCAGGCAGATGAGTTATATTTGTCCATGTTATTTTCGTTACAAAGGCTTATATATAAGGTTGAACCACGCAAACAAAAAGTTAAACATTAGCAAGAGAAGTTTGGAAAAAAAATAAAAAAGTATCTCAACTTTTAAACATTTTTTGCCAACTTTTTTAACTTTGAAGACCTGTCAAAGGAAAGGGTGTAATTGGATCATAAAGATAAGTTCAGAAAACCTGCTTCTATATATGCCCAACAAACTGGCAAACATTTTTTTGAGAATTTACAAATAAGGACTTTTGGCCGGAAATCGATCTGTCTGGCCCTCTGTGGGGTGGTTCAATGCTTCTGAAAACGCGGATTTTGAGCTAATTTTTCTGCAGAGCAAAAACAGCTGAAAATATTGCAAATCTGATTTCAACCGTCGATTTTACACCAAAAATTTAAACAACGGACGTTTTTTGAACTCTTAAAAATAGTTAAAAAAAAACACATCACAGAGGGCGGAAATACAATGTTTTTAAATTTTATTTTAAAAGTTTTTTTTAATACAAGGGAAGATCCACAATTCCGTGACATTTCGAATGAAACACCCTCGTATATACAATGAAAAGACATTTTGAGGTTAACAAAATGGTACCAAAATTTCCACTTTATCACAATCCGTCTCAAAAATGCCCAAAACCACGTTTTTTGAGAACTTTGATATACATTTCTCAAAAACCTGACATCATAGTAAAATTTGGGAACCATATTTGGAATCAGCATCGAAACGTTAATCGAAAACAAGTGGTTAGATCTCAAAATATCGCAAAAAAATGCTGTCTAAATTGTTCAAAAATACGTTTTTTATGAACTTTGACCTCAACTTTCTTAAAAACCTGACGTTATGGAAAACTTTGGAAGCCAGGTGCGGAACCAGCATTGAAAGGTTTATCTAACACAAATGTCCAAATTACTAAAATTTTGCGTAGCCCCGCGGACAGTTTCGCGTACCCCCTAGTGGTACGCGTACCATAGGTTGGTAACCGCTGCCATAGATGACACTTATGCCAGCGAACATTTTTCCATCAAAAACTCATTTTCGTTAACCGAGCAGATAGCTCAAATTGAATATAGTTCCACGATGTGTAATTATAACTGTATTCATGAGTAATTTTGAACTTCTTTTAATGTCAAAACTGATCAAAGATGTCAGATTTAGGAAATTTTTAACATAAAAATTTACATTATTCTGTTTTTCCCTTCATCTGGCATCAGTAATACAGATTTTTAGTTAACTTGCAACTTATGTGCAGTGCACATTGTGCACCCATGCGTATACGTGTTGTAAATAAAAATTATTAATCATACGCCTAGTTTGCTATTGTAGATAAGAATTTAAAATGTTTGGCTATTGAAACGATCAGTGATTATTTTCTTAAAAATAAGTTTTATTATATTTAAGAAAATAATCGCATCTTCTTAAAGTTTTCTTTTTTTCTTAAACGGCAGTCCATAAAAAAGAGTTATCAAATACATTTATTTCAAAGACCTTATCGCATTCAATGTTTTGACCTTTTGATCGGCACTGTAGAAATGCACTGCATTTACTTAGAGTCTGTGCGTTGTCGTAAAAACTATAACTTTTTTCGCAGTAAAAGTTTTCAATGTATATGTTATGTAAGTGCGTGTCTAGCTAGGTGTAATATAGTAGACTGAAACAAATATTTTTTTTTTAGAAATTCAAAATATGAGATAACTTAAAATTTAAACAGAATGCGCATTTTCTAATGTATTTTGGCCTCCTCAACACGAGTCAATCAAAAGAAAAATTGAAATCATATTCTGGAGACTTTTTTTAGAAAGAAGAATATAAAAATTTAACAAGTTTTTATACTATCCAAACACAGTTTGGAATATAATTAATTTGTCATTCCTTGAGTAACACTTTGAAATATCGAATCAATATCATTGATCAGTTATTAACAGTGTTGGCTACCGTTACCCTTTCAATAGCGTTACCGATTAAAAACCCTTTAATATTGACTACCGTTACCGTTACCAATACCGAAATAAAAAACTTTAAATACCGTTACCGATAAAAAACCATTACCTTTATTCGGATTTTTACCGGTATTATAACGGTTTTGATTCGGTTGTCTGAATATTACTTTTATAAATTTTTTTTTGCAGATAAAAAATAAATTAAAATATTTTGAGTGTACGTAAAATAAAACAAAAAATTTTTGTTCATTGCAAATCGTATTGTTATTTGGAAAACAACAATGAGAAAATCGGTCCAACTAATGATCACATTCACAAATAACTAAATTAAGACAAAGCATATGTCGAAATCGGTACAACCAATGATCACATTCCAAATTTGCCTAAAAAGTTCCGAAGAGAAAAGTGAGTGCCACGTAGTGTAAACATTGTTATTCTGAATTGTGCCAAATCGCTACTGTTGCTGCCGTTGTCATCGTGGACAGACGGTTCTCTGGAGTTAAATACATAATTAGTCCAATGCGTGCAGTCTGAAGAAAAACTCTGTCGAAAAATCTGTAAAACAACTTTCAGTTTGAATTATAAAACTTTTACAAGATTTTTCTGCTAAAATGAATACTTTTACTTATTTCTCTGTTATTAAATTAAAAAAATGCTGATTTTAAAAAAATATTTTTGTTCAAATTTTAGCAGATTATTTTGTAATTTTACAAAAAAAAAATTGTTGGCATTTTTTTAATTTTTGTCTAATTTAAACGATGAAAACTAAAAATTGCTCAAATGTGAAATAATCACCTGACTATTTTAATAATTTTACAGAAATTGTCCTGTTTGTAAGAAAAGTTTCTTAAAAAAAATTAAAAAATTTTGTTAAACAATTTTTTTAAGTTTATTGAAAAACTTCGCTTCTTTTATAACATTTTTAACAAAAAAATTATTTTTTACTTATATAAAATACAATTTCGATGTTGAGGCTGTTTATCTGAAATCAACAGATTTTTCATCATAAATCAGCAGATTTATCTGCGGTCTTGACAGATTTTTCTGCAAACTCTACCTAGTTTATTCAGACAGAAATTTAGCAAACCGCGTCAGCAAAAATCAACAGATTTCTTAAATGGCTCAAAATGCAGATATTTCTGCTGATTGGACAGACATCTCAGCAGATTTCTTAAATGGCTCAAAATGCAGATATTTCTGCTGACACACGTAAAAAATCAATAATTTATTTGTTGAATTGCAATATTGCGTGGAAATTTTAATTATATTCTGAGTTAATTAATAAAATGCACTAAATTTATCAGTTTTTTTTAATTTTATTAAATAAAGTTTTGATTTTTTACAAGTTTTTAACAAATTTGTGACTTTTTAATATGTTTGGTAAATTTTATTCATAATACTGGTACGTACCGGTATCGTTGTTTCGGTAACGGTTAACCATTACCTAAATAATCCATAATACCGTTACCTTTACCGTTACCGATATAAAAAATATGTAATACCAATACCGTTACCAATACCGTTATTCGTTTCGGTTGCCAACCCTGGTTATTAATTCCAGATATTCTAGCGATGTCCTTCCGACCGTGTGTTGAAAACACGATACAGTCCAAAACAAATGAGCTATACGACTGAATTTTGACGCAAATACATACGACTTCTGGTCACAGGTTAATGAAATTTTGCAAATCGGACAAGGGGAAAAGAAAAAGTTTTCCTTAAAGAACTAAAACAATCTCCGAAATTCATATTCGTTTTTCAGGTTTTTATACTTTTTTAAACAAATTAAATATTTTAACATCAATTGAAATTCAAAGTCCGGAGTTTCAGAGCATTTATTTTGTATTTCGTTTTTTATTTTTTAACATGATAATGTTTTTAGGCTGGTGTTATATTTTAAAAATGATGCAGGTCGCAACCTCAGATTGAGTATATAAGCTACCGACTACAAACAAAATAGGAATTTTTTTTTTTATTTTTTGTAAATTTGTTTTATTTAATCAGCTTCTATCGGTCCAATGGTGCGTCCGAGAGTGGTCATTAGTGAGACCGACCTCCATTTATTTTTACCCTACAACATTTTGTTAAAACATACCTACGCCCTAACTCCATAAGTAGGCTCCCATACAAATAACAGTTGGATCAAATTTCATATAAATGTAATTTTGAATGGAAGCCTACTTAGGGAGTGAAGATAGGGCGTAGGTTTGTTTTAAAAAATGTTGTAGGGTAAAAATAAATGGGGGTCGGTCTCACGAATGACCCCTCTCGGACGCACCATTGGACCGTTAGAAGCTGATTAAATAAAACAAATTTACAAAAATAAAAAAAAATGTATGGGGACCGCCTTAACAGTTAAAGATAGAGGGTAGGTGTGTTCAGAGAAAATGTTTGGACTAAAAAAATATTGCGGGTCGGTCATACATTTTGTTGCTACAAGGGAACTATTAGAGCAGTTAGAGCGGTTGGAGCAAATTTAAAAAAATGTCTTTTTGTGTGGGAGCCCCCTTAGAAATTGGAGATAGGGTATTAGTTTATTCCAAAGAAATGTTAAGACATAAAAATTAATAGGGGTCGGTCTTACAAATGACCCCTCTATGACGCACCATTGGAGCAGCAGAAATGATTTTAAGATTGGAAAATAACAATAAATTTTTTTCAAAAAATTTTAAAAAAATAGTAATAATCGTTATCCCACGATCCTCCTGAGTAAAAATTTGTAGAATCGATAGAAGTTTTACACAAAAAAATTTCAAAAAAATCGAAGAGTAAAAACATTTTCAAAAATGAGATTTAAATTTTAAAACTTAAAAATCGCATACTAGAGCGCCTTTAAGAATTTTTTTGGGATTTTTTTTAAAAAGTACGTAAGAAAACAAAAATTTTGAACAAAAAAATTTGAAATTTGGCCCATTATTGAAGAAGTTATGAGTAAAAGAAGTTTAAGTAAAGGAACAAAAGATATCGAATTTTTAAAAATTGGTAGAAAATATGTTTATAGCAATCATACAATTTTTGTTTCTATCATATTATGGTCCTTAATTATAATTTTTTGAATATTTAAGGTCATAATATGATTAAAAGGTATGATAAAATGTTAAATCAGAATATGATGCTCTTAAATTATGGTTGCCGCAATCATATCTCTTCCAAGACGTTTAACCGATTTTAAATGAATAATTATGACGTATCGCCATATATCTATCAAAACCATTTAAGTTGCCCAACTCTATGATTAAGAGTATTGTTGTTATACTACTATTGTATCTCTATGCTTTTACATGAATTTCAAAAATTAAAAAAAAAAAAAAATTATATTTATATCCGTAAAGTAATTGCAATCAGGGAGGTAATTACATTTAGTTAAAACCTTTTATATACAATGAGTTTAAAAAATAAAACGACAGAAAAATAAAAAAAAAAAAAACTTTTGTTATTGTTGGACTGACTGACTCTCTTCTACACTTGTTTGGTTGTTTGTTGATTTTTTTTTGTTGTTTTTTAAATTTAATTGAAATTTATGCCATTTGGCGTCGTTATACATTATGTCGCGACATTTTGTGTTGTATGTATGACTTTTACAACATTTTAGTGTAGCAGAAACAAACAGAAAACTGTAAAATAACAAAAATAAAAAATCATTTTATTAATTTTTTTTTTTTATACACAGAATATTTTATATATAGTTTTACATACATAGTAGAGTAGTATGTATATTGGATTTATAGGATATGCACGTTAAATAGATTGGCTTTTATATGAAGTATTACCGACACCATTTGTAGTATTTTTGATTTTAAAAAATTAATCCTTTAATACACTTTTTTTGTGTTTATAAAATGTACTATTTTTATTTGAAAAACTAACTTTCTACTTAATGCTGCTGTCATTTATATCAGCTAGATTTTTGTAATCAAATAAAACATTTAACAAAATTCTATTGAAAAAAAATAAAAAAAAAAACATTTTTTTATTTAAAGTTTTTTATTTACAATTAATTCAAAAATTACGGTATTCATAATTTGTAATTCCGTAAAATAACGAAATTTTAATCAAGCATTCAATAAAGTATTTAAAAACTCAAACAAGAAAATCTTGAGGACTGAGGAAAATTTTAAATAGTTGTTTTGAAATTAATTGTTAGTTGTTTATACATATATCAAAAAATGTCTGCGAAGTTTGTACTCTTGCAAAACCACCTCTTCAAGCAAGATTAGGGTGTTTTAAAATGGTGACAAAATCGGCTAATGGCATATTAATCCTCTGTATTTTTAAATCGTTAACTCGAAGATCCTAGCTGATCCTGTTTTTTGGTGAACTGAAATTGCCACTCAATTGTAGAATGTTTTTGTTTAATGACAAAATCGGCTGTAATTGTTCAACTAAAAGTACTGGACCAATTTTGATAATTTTTTTTTTTGGATTTGTAGATTATTAAATTCTCTAGTACATATCGTGACCATTTTTTGAAATTTTGACCTAATTATGTTTTTTATGAAAGAAGAAATGAAAATTTTTTAATTTTTTATGTATATATTAGCATAATTTCAACAAAAATCAATATTTTTCAAAAAATGGCCACGGTAAATACTAGAGAATTTAATAGATTATTAAATTATCAAATCAAAAAAATAAATTCAACAAAATCGGTTCAATAGTTTTTGCTGTACAACTGCAACCGATTTTTTACAATTAAGTGGCAACCCTGGCAATTCTTGTTGACCAAATTTTGTGTTATAAAATTTTAAAAATATTAAAATTATTTATCTTTCAAATAAAAAATACACAATTCAAAAATATTGCGTATTTATATTTTGGTAGCTGTTTAAAAACTCTTTCACGTTAAGACAGTTTTTATACCCTCCACTCTAGTGATAGAGGGTATATATAAATTTTGTCATTCCGTTTGTAACACCTCGAAATATTGGTCTAGGACCCCATAAAGAATATACATATATTCATCATCCTCGATCGATTTTACGACGATTTAGCGATGTCCGTCCGTCTGTCTGTCTGTCTGTCTGTCTGTCTGTCTGTCTGTCTGTCTGTCTGTCTGTCTGTCTGTCTGTCTGTCTGTCTGTCTGTCTGTCTGTCCGTCTGTCTGTCTGTCTGTCTGTCCGTCTGTATGTCTGTCTGTCTGTCTGTTGAAAACACGCTACCTTTTGAAAAACTTTACGGAGGCTCCTGAAGTTTGGCATATATGTTGGGCATTTACCTGGTCAGGTTGGTATTGCAATCCAGCGAAATCGGTTCAGTGGTTTAAAAGTTATGAGCAAAAGACTGAATTTCGACAAGGGTTTTTCGTGAATTTACGAGATAAATAACACGATAACTTTTGAAAGGCAATTCTGAGGATGCTGAAGCTTGGCATATATATTTGTCGTTCCCCTCGCCTGTATTGAATTTCAGCCAAATCGGTTCAGTGGGTAAAAAGTTATTAGCAAAACCGTGAATTTCAGATTAGCTTCACCTTAAATTCACGTGTTGAAAACCCGTTAAACGTATTTCAAAAACATTGGTAAGTCACAAAAATATTTAACAACGTATTTTTGTCACTCAAAAATATTTTTACACTAAAAATGAAAAAAAAAAATACAATCGAAAAATTTTTACACTCAACAAAAAAAAATTTAAAAAAAATATATTTTTTTTTTTTTTCAAAAATTAGTTTAAAAAAAAAGTTTTTTTAACAAAATAAAATATTTCTAATCAAAAATTTTATTTTTCTCACGTTAGAAAATTTACTATCACTTAAAAAGGTCATCGTGGAGGAAATTCACAGATTCGGGCAAGTCGAATTTAACTTTTCTACTTGCTTTTCTTAAATCCCCTTAAGTGCAAAATGTTTTAATATATGTTTTGATGGGTAAAAAGGAATCGTCACCGTCGCATTAAATACTCTCTGCACTTGTGTTTTTGTATTTTTGTTTAATAAATAAATGATTTTCATAGAAGAAGTTCACCCATGGTGAAAACGTAAATTTGGTGAAAAAGAATTTTTGTGAAAAAAATGGTGAAAAAAAATTTGTTAAAAAAGTTTTTGATGAAAAAAAAATTTATGAAAAAAAAAATTAATTGAACAAAATATGTATAAAAAACCATTAATGAAAAAAATATTGATAAATAAAAATATTGATAAAAAAAAATAAAAAATAGATGAAAAAAATATTGTTAAAAAAAATATTGATGAAAAAAAAAAATATTGATGAAAAAAAAAATATTGTTGAAAAAAAATATTGATGAAAAGAAATATTGATTAAAAAGTATTGATGAAAATAAAATATTGATAAAAAAAAATAATTATGAAAACAAATATTGATGAAAAAAAAAAAAATATTGATGAAAAAAAAAAAATATTGATGAAAAAATATTGATGAAAAAAAAAATATTGATGTAATAAATTTAGTTTCTCAAGGGGGAACTTTTTCCCCCTGGTTTGATTTATATAAAAAAATATTGATGAAAAAAAAAAATGATGAAAAAAGTATTGATAAACCAAAAATTTATGAAAAATAATTATATTTCGTTTTATTCACCAGTTGGTGAATATTTATTATATTCACCACGAGGTGAATTATTATCCAAGTTACAAACCCAAGTTACTAACATTTTTGGTTTTAAGAAAATGAAAACAGTAATTCTTATTTTCTTTTTAGTTAATCGTTAGTTTATAAAGTCAATCTGAGGTGGCGTTCTGCAACTTTTTTAAAATTAGACACCAGCCAAAAAACATTATCATATTAAAAACCGATAACACCGTCCGACAGCTAATATTAAACATGAACCGAATGATTTACGTCTGAAAGTAGAGATAAAATGGAGTAAAACTGCATTTACAGTTTTTCATTTCGTGATCCTGTTTGCATTTAAAAGGACTTTGACTATATAAGCTGACGACTAAATAAAAGAAAATGTGAATTACGGGTTTTATTTGCTTATAACTTTAAGGTTTGTAACTTAGATAACAATTCACCTACTGGTGAATAAAACCTGGAGAAAAAACCTATCATAATTATATTTCATGAAATTTTGTTCATCATTCAATTTTTTTAATTATTATAAATTTTTATAAAAGGACCGACAAATTTATATAATCTGCTAATGTAAGTGAAGGGTATAAAAAGCATCTTCTGATTTATAAAAGTGTAGTACTTTTAAAATATTTAATTTTAAATAATTTAGGAAAAAGCTCAAACGTTTTATTTTTTAGGCCTTAGATATATGAAATGGTGTAATATTTGTTTGTTTGTGTGTGATTTTATTTAGTACATGTACTTGTATATATTTCATTTAGTACAACATACTCGTAAATCTATTAAAATTATTTACATTACTTTAAAATTGTCTCACTCATACATACATGAGAAAGCGCACACACATTGAAACTAGAGTTTTTCACGGGAATTCCCGGGACGGGATTTCCCGGGAATTCCCGTAAATTTTCGATCCCGAAATCCCGGGAAATGGAGCGGGAATTCCCGGGAATTTTTACGTCTTTGAAATTGTTGATTTTTCGACTTCTATTGATTATTTTGTATGTGATTTTTTAGAGATTTTATTAAAATTCTTGATAACTGATGGAAGAAACGTGCGCAGGGACCAGGAGAGCTTAAAAAGTATTCCAAGAGAGACCTTCTAACTAAAAAATTTCATAAAATCAGAGACTTACGAAATGAAAAAGTGTCACAATATCTAAATCTTCGATACACAGAAAATAATATCGTGATTTTTTTTTTAATTAAAAATGGATTTGATATTAAATTTAACTTCAATTAAACATTTTAATTGATTCAATTAATGTTTTAATTGAATTCTTAACTTTACTGAAAATAAAAATAAAATAAACAAACGAAACCGGTTTTATATGTTTAGTGTTAGTAGCAAATGAAAAAATAAAATGCAAAAAACAACAAAAAAAACTTTTGAACTATTGTTTTGTATATTTTGGTGGTAGCAGCCAATGAATACATGAAAGCAACAAAAAAATTTAGTTTTATTGTTTTCTTTAAGGCGAGCGGTCGTTGCGGATAAATTGTTTTGATAATAAAATGTGTACAGTTGTGTTTTGCACATTGAAATATAATACAATTTTTTTTGATTCAACTTTACTAAGGCGACAAAAATGCATGCAATAACAAGATTTAAAAATAAAAATATAATTTTGAATAGTTATTGATATTTTAAAATACTACTGTAATGTAAACAAAAACATTCTATGTTTATTTATTTTTAGGCATTTTTTGAAGTTCAACTTTTAAAATTAAATTGAGTTTTGGTCTTTTTTCAATTAAAAATTTTATGTGAATCAATAAATCTATATTATTGATTTTCAATTTTATATTAATTTTTTTTTATATATTTATTTAATTACAATTTTAATTGGTTTTCCAATTTATTTCCAATTAAAACTTTAATTGATTCAATTAACAATTTAATTAAGTTTTAAAACTGTTTTCAAACAAAATGAGTAATTAATATGCGCATTTTCGTGATACGTCCGAAATCAATTAATTTTTTAATTGAATCAACGAATTTCGTAATTGAAATTCATTTTTATTTTTTTCTGTGTAGGATATAATTATCAGAACCTGATACTTTTTTTAGAAGCTGAAAAATTTTCTTTCTGATTGTGAGACCTGCATTAGAAAAATTTGCAGTATGATTAGAAAATATTGATGTTTCTGGACATGATTCTTTTTAAATCGATAAATTGATAAAAAATCTGTGTAAGGAATGACTATGAAATTAACCGTTTTTTTTTTAGAAACCAGAATTTTAAAAATTTTTTTGGGTAAATTTTCTTCTTTCATTTCTTTAAAACAGTTACATTCAGTTTCAGAGACATAATTGAGAAATTCCTCTGAATCAGTTTCATTGTGTTTTAGAGGCAAAGTGTTGAGAACCAATTGTAAAAATAAACTGAGATGAATTACACTCTAATTAAAATGATTTCAGTTTCCTACTATAAATTGGGTAAATTTACACAAAATGTGTAGTTGTACCAAAAAATTATTGGAAATTTACACATTTATAGTAGTATAATATTTGAATTTGTTGAAGTTTACCCAATTTATAGTAGGAAACTGGACTCATTTATTTAGAGTGTAGAATAAGTGATGAATTTTTTTATTAAAACAAATAAAGCGATGTGAAATAACATATTCCCTTAAAATTACTTTTAAAAGACTGACATATTTGGGCCGTTTTTTTTTATAAAAACTGTGCAACAAAAATTGTCCTTTTTTTCTCGAAACTAATTTTTTGTTTGTTTTTAAGGTACTAAATAAGATTTTTATGGTGTTAATAAACATTATAAATAGTGTAATCGCATTCATAATGTTTTTATACATTTTTTTTGACAAAAACTTTTGGTTTTTAGTTCTTGCGGGAATTCCCGGGATCCCGGGAAATTTAAAAGTGAATCCCGCTTTCCCGGGAAACGAAAAAGTCCGGGAAAAGAAAAACTCTAATTGAAACACATGTACCTCCATTCGTTTAGTTGAGCTTAGTTATCCGTCGCCACGATGACTGGAGCCCTGTTTGTTACGAAAATTAAATGCATTTCTCACGCCTCGTACATAATAGTTGTACTAATTTATACAAACATTCATAAACTATGTTTGTATGTATGTATATTAAAGGTGTCCTAACGACTAAGGTAATTTTTCAAAATCACTTTTTAATACGTGGTAGAGTCCTAAATTGTAGTTTTGTATCTAAAAATGAGTGAGCCAAAATTTGGAGACAATCGGATAAAAATAACTCGTGCCGAAAATGGATTAAAGTTTTGGGACACTCTTATCTGATGAAAAAACACGTTTTTTCTAGTTTTTTGAAAAATATTGGTATATGCTATTTTTTGTTAATTTTTTTGTTAAGTAATATGAAAATGGTAATAAATTACCTTTCCAAAAAGCTTAAAGAAATTCAAATCGGATGAAAAATAAGCATTTTACGCATACATGCCCCAGACCATTGCATGGTTTTTAAAGCCAAAAATTTAAAAATTTTCAAAATTTTTAGGCAAAAAAAAAAAAAATATTTTTTACTTTATAATTATATTAAATACATGTTATAGATAAAAACTAACAGATATGGTAGTCTAACTTTTTTTTCATTTGGCGTGGGTAGTGATATAATTTCCGCGGATTCCAAAGAAAATGTGTTTTTCAATGATAATTTAGCAAATATGGAAAAAAAATCTGTATTCTACGATACGAAGTGTAAAACATAAATCGTCGAGGTGAAATGACAAATTTAGGACTTTATACATTTCTATAATACAAAATATCTGCATATATCGGATTTCTCAAAAGTTACAGAATTTACGTTTTACACTTCGAGCCGTACAATAGAGCACAAATTTTCCAACATTTGCTAAATTATTGTAGAAAAACGCATTTTATTTGGAATCCGCGGAAATTTTATCACTACCCGCGCCAAATAAAAAGAAAGCTTGACTACCATATCTGCTATTTTTAATCTTAAACATGTTTTCAATTTGATCATAAAGTAAAACTAAATTTTTATTATTTTTTGGCCTAAAAATTTTGAAAATTTTGAAATTCTGGCTTTGAAAACCATACATGGGGCATGTATGCGAAAAATGCTTATTTTTTATCCGATTTTAATTTTATTAATCGTTTTGAAAAGGTAATATAATACCATTTTCATATTATTTCACAAAAAAATTTGCAAAAAATATCAAATACCAATATTTTTCCAAAAACTAGAAAAAAAAAGTTTTTCGTTCATATAAGAATGCCCCAAAACTTCAATCCATTTTCGGCACAAGTTTTTTTTAGCCGGTTGTCCCCACATTTTAGCTCACTCATTTTTAGATACTAAAGAACAATATAGGACCCTACCAGGTATAAAAAAGTAATTTTCGTTTTTAAGGACACTTCTAATGTTCATATTAGCATAGTTTCAAAAATCAATGTTTTTCAAAAAATGGCCACGGTAGGTACTGTAGAATTTAATAATCTACAAATCAAAAAAAAATGAATTCATCAAAATCAGTTCAGTAGTTTTTGCTGTACAACTGCAGCCGATTTTTTACAATTAAGTGGCAGCCCTGACAATGCTTGCTGACCAAATTTTGTGTTTTAAAATTTTAAAAATATTACAATAATTCATCTTTAAAATAAAAAATACAGAATTCAAAAAAATAGCATATTTAAAAATTGCTCACGTCAAGGCTGTTATTTTCCTTTAAACCCCCCTTAAGTGCAAAAATGTTATTATATATTTTGATGGGTAAAAAGGAATCGGCACAGTCGCATTAAATACCCTCACTTGTGTTTTTGTACTTTTGTTTAATAAATAAAACATTTTTTTGTCAGAAGAATTTTACCCTTGGTGAAAAGGTAGTTTTAATAAAAAAGAATTTTGATGAAAAAAAAAAAAAAATTGTGAAAAAAAAATGTTGGTTAAAAAAAATTTGATAAAAAAAGATTTTGATGAAAAGAAATTTTTAATGAAAAAATATTTGATAAAAAAAAAAATTTGATAACAAAATGTTTGATGAAAACTGCAATTCCTGATCATGTTCCTGATCATGTTGCACTGAAAGAATTATTGTTCATAATATCTATGAATATATTTTATAAAACCAAATTCATAGAATCTATGAAACAATTCATTGGCTGAATGAATATTCATTAGTTTTGTGAAATATTTATATATATATATTAGAGTTCGTTTGGTGACTATGTCACTTCATCTGTTTATCGGATATCATCACTTTTTTAAAGGATTTAGGGGAGCTAAAAAGAATGCCGGTATTTTTTTGGAAAAATTTTCACTCCTTGGGGTGGTTCAAAGCATTTGAAATCGCGGATTTTGAGCGGATTTTTCTGCAGAGAAAAAACGGCTGAATATATTGCAAATCTGATTTCACCAGTCGATTCTACAGCAAAAATTAATACAATAGCAGTTTTTTGAACTCTTAAAAAAAGTTCCAATAACCCACAGCAGGGGGCGGAAAAATCGATTTTTTTTTTAAAAATTTAAATTATTTTTTTAATCATTCACGATGAAGAGGCAGTTTTTGCTAAGAAAATTGGTACAAAAAGCACCTTTCTACCACAACCCATTAAAAAGTTATAAGGCTTCAAAGTTTTTTTTCTAATGGTAAAATTATAAAACACTGACCGAAATTTGAAAATTTTTTGGATGGGTCAGCGGTCTGGGCACTCGTTTCCGATTTTGCTCTCAATGCTGATTCCAAATCTGGTTTCCAAAATGTTCCGTAACGCCAGGTTTTTGAAATAATTGAGGTCAAAGCTCACAAAAAACGCGTTTTTGTGCATTATTGAGAGCATTTTTTTGGGATGTTTTTGGATGATATTCTGGGATCATAAAACTTGTTTTCGATTAACATTTCGATGCTGATTATGAATCTAGTTTTCAAATTTTTCTATCACGTCATGTTTTCGAGAAAATTGAGGTCAAAGTTCTCAAAAAAACTGTTTTTGCCCATTTTTGAGAGCTTATAACTTTTTAACGGGTTGTGATAGAACGGAAAATTTGGTACCATTTTGTTAAGCGGAAAATGCCCTTTAATTGTGCATATTAAAAAAAATTAATTTAAAAAGAAAATGGAAAAACCTTATATTTCCGCCCTCTGTGGTAGGTTTTTGGAACTTTTTTTAAGAGTTTGAAAAACGACCATTTTATTATTTTTTGCTCTAGAATCGACTGGTGAAATCAGATTAGCGATATATTCAACAGTTTTTGCTCTGCAGTAAAATCAGCTCAAAATTCGCGTTTTCAGATGCTTTGAACCACCCCAAGACTTATATTATTTTATTATTAACAAATAAAACAACATTTTATTAGTGGAAATAAACAAAAATATGTCTTTATTATCAGACTTCAAGTTTAAGACAGTTTTCTAAATCTCTTTAAATTTAAAATATAGGTACATAAAATATATTCAAGTTCTTATTCTAGTTATTATGTTAAGTTGTTGGGAAAGGGAAACTGTTTAGCGGAAGAGGAACAATAACTTTAGTTAAATGAGTAAAATAAAATAATTAGATAACATATAAAGAGAGAGAGAGAAAGAGAGTAAATGATAAAGGTTTATTAGTTAATAGGAAAGGGAAACATTGAACGGAAAGGGAAAACGAACTTCCCTAAAATAATGAGAGAGTTAAATTAAACATTTATATGAGAGAGTAAGAGTAGAAGAGAGAAGGTACACATATTAATAGGGAGGCTCACTATTATTATGTGACTCCCCCACCCTTTGATTGCACATTACTCCTGGAATGTGATAATAAATATTAAATATTAGGAGTTTCTTTAATAGTAGTAATGTAATAATAAACAAATAAGATATTTAAATTTAAAATAATTTAGTAATGTTTATATTTTTTTTCATTTTAATTTTTGTTTTTCATTCATTTCTGTTCAAAATTATAATTTAGGTTTAAAAAAAATATTTTTAAGTTTAATGATAAAATTTTATTCAGTGGCAATAAGGTTAGTTATTATTATTTTTATTTTGTATATTAATTATTGTTCAAAATTTTCAAATGTTTCTTTTAATTTTAATAAGAGATATTTATTTTTAAAATAGTTTAATAGGAATTAAGTAAATTTTAATTTTAATATTTTTAATTTTTAGTATAATTTAACAAAAAGTATCTTTTTCTAATATTTTTTTAAAATAGGTTTATTTTCCCTTAAATGCCATAAAAAGTTATACAAATTTAATTTTAATAATATGAAAAAAATATACATGTAGTATACTATATATATATATAAAAAAAAAATATTTTATAATTTTTGCAATTTTCTTTTCCTTTTTTTTTTTTTAACAATTACTTAAATTAATTAACGTACCTTTCCTCTAATATAATTTTTTTTCCCTCCTGAATTTAATTTTCTATTATTTAAATTTTTTAAATTCCTTCCAAAATATTATCTTTCTTATTCTACTTGTGCATTCATGATTATTTTCATCAGCAAATTTTCTAATTTTCCTATGATAATATTTATGTTTAAAAGTATTAAAATTATAATTTAAATTTGAAATTAAGTTCAATCCTAAAAACTTTTTAACAGTTATATTTTTGTCCAATCTATCACATATTCTGTTTACATACCTCTCTCTACGCTGTTTCCAATATTCAAAATCTTCAAAAATATTATTAAATTTCCCCATATCCGTCTTTCTCTTTTTTAATTTCCTATATTTTCCAAGATCTATGTTCTTTATATTTCCAACTTTTCTAGTTTTCTTTTTAAATGTCTTATATTTTTCAAGTTCTATATTCTTTATATTTATATTTTCAACATCCGGCTTTTTCCTTCCTAATTTTTTATATTTTTCACGTTCCATATTCTTTATATTAAATTTTCTAATATCCGTTCCCCTGTTTTCTAATTTCCTATATCTTTCAAGTTCTATATTCCTTATATTACCTTCATCAATTTCAAGTTTATTCCCAAGAACATTCATTGTCAATTCCATATTATCACTAATAATTTTAATTTCAGTATCAAAAATAGCTAATTTATTTACTTTTTCCCGCTCAGTTTTATCCACTATATCTTTGTCATTGTCTTCTTCTAAAAAATTTTCACCGGTACATATAATTTCATTTAATTTAATAAATGAATTAATGTTGTTGTCATCGTCAGTCTTTACGCAATTTTCCAGTTTAAACTCCTTTTTCGTATTAATCAAATTTTCATTTAAGTTCTCTTGCTCGAACTCCAGAACTGAACCATTGTCTATTACTTCAATATTTGAATTACAATTATTATTTAAATCAAAACTATTGTGAACGAAAGTGTTCCTGTCGAAACTACACTGATCTTCAATATAATTATTCTGATTCCTAAATTCACCACTAGAATTCTCAAAACCGGTAACAAAAAATTTACTTTCCTCAAAATTATCATTATTATACAATTTGATATTCCTGTTATTCAATTTAGAAAAATTATCTGTTTCAAATAAATTTAAATTCTCAAAATCAATTTTCCCATTAATGTATTTCCTATCAACTAATATTTCCTCAGCGTGTAATAGTGAGCGTGGATCTTCCGCATGAAGAATTAATTTTGGTTCAATGGGTAATTTACTCACAAATATTCCTAAAACCATTTTCTCATAATTCTGGCAATCATCCCCTTGAATGTTCCCATCAATACTGTTCTTCAAATTAAGTTTGGTTAAAAGTCCTAACATATAAACGTAAAAATTTCTAATGTTATCTCTACACCAGTGGTCGGCAGAAAGAGAGTGTATAAATGCATTGGTATATGAATATAAACATGCATGTGTTTGTGCATTTCTTAAACAAAGCGACATCAACCAGCTTGTTGTTGTATTTTTATGCTCTTAGCTGTGAGTTTTGTTGACAATCGTGTTATATACGTGTTAATTGCCGATTGTGTTCGGCTCCAGCGTGCAATGGGTGCCGACCACTGCTCAACACTCAGCTGTCTCAATTCTATTCACTAATGACTCAATACTCTCAGAGATATTGCATTCCCTTCTTAAAATAATTTTAATCTCCTCCCATATTAAGGGGTTACCATTATCCATTAAAATTAAATGAGCATAACCAACTATCTTATATCTAACTTGTAACTCAAAACTTTTTAACTGCGCTGCGTCAACATACTTACGCAGCTCGTCTACATTTGCAAAAAATAAAGTCAGATCTTCTGGTTTTCCATCGAAGTCTGGAACATCTGCTAAGAAACGAAATGCATTAAATGTTGCCATGTTGAAACTTCTCTCTTAAATATTGTTGTTGATTTGCTGCTTTGTATAAGGTATCTTCAAATATGATAATGTATTGGTAATTTTAAGTTTTTTATATGAATTTTCTTGTTGTTGTTGTATTTTTATTTGTTGTTGTTATGTATTCATACTGGCTTGAAAGCTTATTTGAAAAAGTTAAAATTGATAAGAGATGACTTGTGCAGATGGTGTGGGGACGAAGAGATAGTGGAAGATTCATTCCATTATCTTTGTCAGTGCCCTGCACTATCTCGCACTCGATTTAATTGTTTTGGCTTTTATTTCTTTCAGGAACTGGAGGAACTTAGAGATGTCAACCCATGGAAGATGCTTAAATATATTAGGCTAAGTAAACTCGATGAGACATATATGGAGACATAAATCATCATTTACCAGGAAGGCAGTAGTGAATTATGATTAATATGTAAAGCAGCCAACAACAAAAACCAACCCCCCCCCCCCCCCCCCTTTTCGAGGTATCACTTTGGATCAGGAACTGGTCTTGTGGACATTACGTCAACCTCTTAACCTAACCTAACCTATGTATTCATATTCTTTTAGTTTTTTTTTCTTTAACTCCCATTTGACTTTTTGGAGTGTTTAATTTCAAGGTCATTTTTTTCGAAAATTTAGTGTTCTGTATTTTTTTGTTTCAGTACAGTCTGCTCACTTTTTAATAGTTTTTTTATTTTTATACAATTATCATTTAAAAATTTTTTTCACTGGGATTTTTTTTTTTTGATTGTATTTTAATTTCTTTTTTATTAATTTCTTTGGTCACTGTAAATCGTTCTTTTCTTTTCTTATTTTTTTTTTTTTTTATTTATACATACTGTTCTTTAAAATTTATATTACAGTTTTTCATAATTAAATTTAAGTTTGTTAACACATTAGATTTTTTTTTCTAATTAAGTGTCTTAATTTTTTCTTTTAAGTGGCTTGAGCACTTTTTCATAAATAAAAGAATTCTATATCTCTTATTTTTTTGATTTACAACACGACGCGAATTTTTTTCTATATTTTTTTTTCACTTTACCGTGTTTTTGTTTTTATTAAAAACGATTTGAAGTTTTTAATACCGAAAAATGATTTAAAATTTTTCAATAATTGTAAGTTATCCTACCGACTGCGCCACTTATATTATTTTATTATTAACAAATAAAACAACATTTTATTAGTGGAAATAAACAAAAATATGTCTTTATTATCAGACTTCAAGTTTAAGACAGTTTTCTAAATCTCTTTAAATTTAAAATATAGGTACATAAAATATATTCAAGTTCTTATTCTAGTTATTATGTTAAGTTGTTGGGAAAGGGAAACTGTTTAGCG
The DNA here is from genome assembly GCA_963921195.1 of Pegoplata infirma. NCBI lineage: Eukaryota > Metazoa > Arthropoda > Insecta > Diptera > Anthomyiidae > Pegoplata > Pegoplata infirma. The sequence continues at coordinate 50,034,646 of OY992536.1, read as the reverse complement.
GAAGAGGAACAATAACTTTAGTTAAATGAGTAAAATAAAATAATTAGATAACATATAAAGAGAGAGAGAGAAAGAGAGTAAATGATAAAGGTTTATTAGTTAATAGGAAAGGGAAACATTGAACGGAAAGGGAAAACGAACTTCCCTAAAATAATGAGAGAGTTAAATTAAACATTTATATGAGAGAGTAAGAGTAGAAGAGAGAAGGTACACATATTAATAGGGAGGCTCACTATTATTATGTGACTCAAGGAGTGAAAATGTTTCCAAATAATAACGCCATTCTTTTTAGTTCCCCTAAATCTTTCAAAAAAATTATGATACCCGCAGATCAAATATTCAAAATTAACTCTAATATATATATATATATATATATATATATATTAGACTTAATTTTGAAAATTTGATCTGCGGGTATCATCATTTTTTTGAAGGATTTAGGGGAGCTAAAAAGAATGGCGCTATTTTTTTGGAAAAATTTTCGCTCCTTGGGGTGGTTCAACGCATTTGAAAACGCGGATTTTGAGCTGCTTTTTTTGCAGAGCAAAAACGGCTGAATATATCGCAAATCTGATATCACCAGTCGATTCTACAGCAAAAAATAATACAATGGCCATTTTTAGAACTCTTAAAAAAAGTTCCAAAAACCCACCACAGAGGGCGGAAATATAAGATTTTTCCATTTTATATTTTAATTAATTTTTTAAATATGCACGATTAAAGGGCATTTTCAGCTTAACAAAATGGTACCAAAATTTCCGTTCTATCACAATCCGTTAAAAAGTTATAAGCTCTCAAAAATGGCCAAAAACACGTTTTTTGAGAACTTTGACCTCAATTTTCTCGAAAACACAACGTGATAAAAAAATTTGAAACCCATATTTAGAATCAGCATCGAAATGTTAATCGAAAACGAAATGTACGATCTTAGAACATCATCCAAAAATATCACAAAAAATGATCTCAATAATGCAGCAAAATGCGTTTTTTGTGAACTTTGACCTCAATTTTCTCAAAAACCTGACATTATGGAAAACTTTGGAAACCAGATTTGGAATCAGCATTAAGAGGTAAATCGAAAATGAGTGTCCAGACCGCTGACTCATCCAAAAAATTTTCAAATTTAGGTCATTGTTTTATAATTTTGCCATTAGAAAAAAAACTTTGAAGCTTTATAACTTGTTAATGGGTTGTGATAGAAAGGTGCTTTTTGTACCAATTTTCTTAGCAAAAACTGCCTCTTCATCGTGCATGATTAAAAAAATAATTTAAATTTTTTTTAAAAAAAATCGATTTTTCCGCCCCCTGCTGTGGGTTATTGGAACTTTTTTTAAGAGTTCAAAAAACTGCTATTGTATTAATTTTTACTCTAGAATCGACTGGTGAAATCAGATTTGCAATATATTCAGCCGTTGTTTCTCTGCAGAAAAATCAGCTCAAAATCCGCGTTTTCAGATGCTTTGAACCACCCCAAGGAGTGAAAATTTTTCCAAAAAAATAGCGCCATTCTTTTTAGCTCCCCTAAATCCTTTAAAAAAATGATGATATCCGATAAACAGATGAAGTGACATAGTCGCCAAACGAACTCTAATATATATATATTAGAGTTAATTTTGAAAATTTGATCTGCGGATATCATCATTTTTTTAAAGGATTTAGGGGAGCTAAAAAGAATGGCGGTATTTTTTTGGAAAAATTTTCACTCCTTGGGGTGGTTCAAAGCATTTGAAATCGCGGATTTTGAGCTGATTTTTCTGCAGAGAAAAAACGGCTGAAAATATTGCAAATCTGATTTCACCAGTCGATTCTACAACAAAAAATAATACAATGGTCGTTTTTCAAACTCTTAAAAAAGTTCCAAAAATCCATCACAGAGGGCGGAAATATAAGGTTTTTCCATTTTCTTTTAAAATTATTTTTTTAAATATGCACAATTAAAGGGCATTTTCAGCTTAACAAAATGGTACCAAATTTTCCGTTCTATCACAACCCGTTAAAAAGTTATAAGCTCTCAAAAATAAGCAAAAACACGTTTTTTGAGAACTTTGACCTCAATTTTCTCGAAAACATGACGTGATAGAAAAATTTGAAAACTAGATTCAGAATCAGCATCGAAATGTTAATCGAAAACAAGTTTTATGATCCCAGAATATCATCCAAAAACATCACAAAAAAAATGCTCTCAATAATGCACAAAAATGCGTTTTTTGTGAACTTTGACCTCAATTATTTCAAAAACCTGACGCTTCGGAACATTTTGGAAACCAGATTTGGAATCAGCATTGAGAGGATAATCGAAAACGAGAGTCCAGACCGCTGATCCATCCAAAATTTTTTCAAATTTCGGTCAGTGTTTTATAATTTTACCATTAGAAAAAAAACTTTGAAGCCTTATAACTTTTTAATGGGTTGTGATAGAAAGGTGCTTTTTGTACCAATTTTCTTAGCAAAAGCTGCCTCTTCATCGTGCATTATTAAAAAAATAATTAATTTTTTTTTTTTTAAATCGATTTTTCCGCCCCCTGCTGTGGGTTATTGGAACTTTTTTCAAGAGTTCAAAAAACTGCTATTGTATTAATTTTTGCTGTAGAATCGACTGGTGAAATCAGATTTGCAATATATTCAGCCGTTTTTTCTCTGCAGAAAAATCACCTCAAAATCCGCGATTTCAATTGCTTTGAACCACCCCAAGGAGTGAAAATTTTTCCAAAAAAATAACGGTATTCTTTTTAGCTCCCCTAAATCCTTTAAAAAAATGATGATATCCGATAAACAGATAATGTGACATAGTCACCAAACGAACTCTAATATATATATGTGTACAGCGCATAGTTTGGGGACAGAAAAAATTATGGATTTTTTTGACAGAATATGATAAATTATGACCTATTCTTGCAATTTCAACCGATAATTTAGCTGAAATCTGAACAGATCGGTCAGAAATTCGCATTTTTCTACCTAGCGCATACTTTAAGGACCTCGTGTATCTTGCGTAGATTTTGGGGACCTGTCCTCAAAATATATACTACATACAAGAAAAAAATGTTGCCATATTTTTCACCTATTTTCTATGCGTTGCAAAAAACCATTCTTCTACGCGATTTATTGTGCACCACCGGCTTTGACATTTTTGTATATTTACGTATGTCGATAGTTTCAGGACTGTCCCCAAACTATCAAAATGTTGTTGAAAAAATACAGTTGATTCAAAAAATGTACAGAAAAAAAGCGGTGTGCATATTTATAAACATTTAATTCTTACACTTAAATTAGAGCTAAAAATGGGTTTCAATAAAATGTTTTTTTTTAACAATTTCTTAATGCTATTTTAGTGTATTGACAGATTATACCCTGTTCTCCCGACGAGCTAAAACCGTTTATAGCAAAATTTTCTGTCGATATATTGTAATAGAATAAAGAAAGTGCTAAAAATATTGCTGCTAAAAACGGGTTTTAGCTGTACGTGAGAACAGGGTATTAAAACGAAAAATAATGCTAAAATCGGTTTTTATACCCTGTTCTTACGTACAGCTAAAAACCGTTCTTAGCAACATTTTCTGCCAATATACTGTAAAGGACTCTACAGACGACGCAATATTATGTACAATATTTGGTAAGATTGACGATATATTGACACAATATATCTTCAATATTATCTACAGACTGTCAATATACCGTCAATATTGTACATAATATTTCGTCGTCTGTACGTACCTTAATAGAATAAATAAAGTGCTAAAAATATTGTTGCTAAAAACAGGGTACCCGGCTAAAAATGTTGTATATTATCATATATGATATCATATATGAGACCATATACAGTATCATATATAGTATCAAATATGGTCTCATATATGACCATATTCCAAAATTGGCGCTTATATAAGACACGATCATATATGATCCAATATATGTGATCATATATTAGATCATATATTGAATCATATATTGGATAATATATTGAATCATATATGGGATCATATATGATGTTGTTTTCAATTTGTTTAACATTCTTTTTCATATTTTTTATTTATTTTTTTCATTTTAAACTATATGTAATAGATTATTATGTATATATTCACCAGAATTGCAAACGGTGTACATAAGTATAATTTAAAATTAAAAATATTTTTTTATTAATTTTGGTGTTTTCATATATTTTAATGAAACCCTTTAGTTTGATGATTTTCATTTTATAGTTACTATCGTTTGCATTTTTGGTGACCATATAAAAATAAAGAATTTAACTTATAGATATGAGAATACATTTTGATAGTAAACAAAATAAATCGAACATAAAAGATCTTATATATCAAGTTTTTCAATTGATATTAATTACGAAAGATGCGAACAAAGGGCTTATTAAAGGAACGTTGATTTCCATTGTGTTTTCTTATTTTAGTGTTAATTCCGATTATCTTCAGGCTTAGCGTTTTTGTTATGGTATAAGCCTCTTTTTTACAATATTTATAGTCAAAATCTAAAAAAGGATATAAAATAATATTAATACCCGGGTAAAAATGAAATATATATGATCATACATGAAGATATATGGATCATATATGGATTTATATAACCATATATTATCATATATGCCTCCATATATGTTCATATATGATCTGATCCGAAAATTGGCCCGATATGAGGTCATATCGGGCCAATTTTCGGATCAGATCATATATGAACATATATGGAGGCATATATGATAATATATGGTTATATAAATCCATATATGATCCATATATCTTCATATATGATTATATATATTTCATTTTTACCCGGGTATTTAAGATATATTTCTAGAATTTTTATTGTATTAAAGTATTACCAACGATAGCATTTGGTGCTAATAGGTTAATGATAACACGGATGTCATTTAACGAAGCAACCATTTACCTTTAAAGATTGGCCAGATACTGCTAGTTACATACATACATGTTGGAGTGTATTTTGTTAAGACCATGGGATGCTTAAGCCTATTGGATGCTAAAGACTATGGAATGCTTTTTAAGGAAAGATATATTGTCTTTCGGAAATCCATCTGAAAAAATATTAAAAATTATTACACATTTCTTTTTTATTCCAGCAAAAAAGAACTTGCTACTACTAAATGCACGCATCAAAATTCATAGCAAGAAAATAATTACTTAAGACTTCGATTAAAAGCAATATATTCAGTAGTATGTATTTTATCTTGGTGGGTTATGTTTGTAAGAATATTTGAAGGATAGGGATAAAAACTATTTCTACTTACATCATGTTTGTAAGGATATTTGAAGGACATGGATAGTAACTATTTCTACTTACATCATGGTGACGATGTGCCAGATTGTCACTTTCGCTCATAGACAGCTTTCTTGTAATTGTATAAAAACGTTGTCCTTCCCAAATCGTTACTCAACCTTAAAACTGATCGTTTTTTTCATTTCGATTTGCTATGGCGATAGTAAGCGATTTCAAAATAGTTTGTAGTGTTGGAACCGTAGTGATAACGTTATGGTCGTGCCTATGCCCTCTGCTCTAAGTTAAGCGAGCTCAACGTACCTCCACATGGTTGAATTTTCTAGTAACTCGGCCTTCAAACTTCTTATACGTTCTTTCCATTTCAAATTTTCTACAGTAAGGGTTTTCAAAATAATTTATAGTGTTGGAATCGTAGTGATAACGTTTCTGGTGGTGCATATGTCCTCTTCTTCAAGTTGAGTGAGCTTAACCTTATTAGGGCTCAAAACTGCTTATACGATCTATCATTTCCAATTTGTTATGGCGACATTAAGGGATTTCAAAATAGTTTGCAGTATTGCAATCGCAGTGAAAACATAATGGTGGTGCATATGCCCTCTCCACGAAGTTGCACGAGATTAACGAAGCTGCGTAGTTTAATTTTCTTCAACATCAAAGCACTCTATATTATTGTATTTGCGACAAATGTTCATTTACTCCTTTTGAATATGATCTTGTTTTGGAATAAAATGTCCACGCTTATATTTGTTATGACGATGAACTGGAAAAAAATAATACATATGATTTTAAAATTCTAAATTCATTTAAAATTCTAATTAAAACTTACCTTTTCCATTTTCTTTATGTAAAAGTAACTTTTTTAATCAGAATATTTTGCAACTAGGAAACAATATTTTTTAAATTATTGATACGAATCGGTATTAAGGTATAAATATGGTAATAAAATATAATTTCAATCGTACAAATCTTTTGTTTTGTAATTCCGGTTGATATTTTCATACCCATGCACTAAAACTTAACATTTTATGATAACATATATGTTTCCATATATGATATCATATATGGCACATATTTTATATACGGCCACATATATGCCCGAATAAAAAAAAGTTATATGACGCAATATTTAATTATGTATGAACAGATATGCTTTTATGTAAATCCATATTAATTTTGATCCGAAAATTGGCGGATCGAATATTATACGATTATATCAAATTCTATTATTTTTGATAAAATAATATCATATTTGATTAAGTTTGATCCCAAAAATGGGTCTATCTAATTGTATTAAATCATATCTTATCTGTTAAAATTAGATAAATTTTTATATAATTAGATGAAATCTGGTAAAATTTTATGGAATTTTAAACGTGAAATTAGAAATTATTTTATCTGATTGGATACATTATCAATTAGAAGAGTTTTTATTGATCTTCTGAATTTTTTCGGGACTTAGCAAATTATTAAAAATTTGTCAATTTTTTTTTTCTAAAATCATTTTTACGGGATTTAAAAACTCCCAAAAATGTTTGTGTCTTAGAAAATTTAAAAACATTTTTTCAGAACTTCAAAATATTTCAAAAACATAAAATTTCTCCGAAAAACATTTTCAATGACTTTTTTTACTCCAAAAAAAATTGCCAAAAAAATTTTGTGTCCGGGACTTTGGAAAATTTTCATAAAATTTTTTAGGACTTGAAAATTTTTTTAATTTTTTTTTAATTGTCCGGGACTTAGAAAATTTTTTTCGGGATATAATTATAAATAAAATCATATATCTTTTTATCTGCCATATCCAAAAATTCCCGACCTTATATGTCATATCTAATTTCATATAGATCGGTATATAAATAGATATGAATATGAATGTTATCATATCAAAAAATAAGGAAAAATACAATGCTATACATAAACTTATATGTCCATATCAAAGTTCATGCATAACCATATATAAATTTAAATAATTATATATTAGCATATATGATTATATCATATCTTTTTTACTCGGGTGCCCGAGTAAAAAAAAGTTATATGACGCAATATTTAATTATATATGAACAGATATGCTTTTATGTAAATCCATATTAATTTTGATCCGAAAATTGGCGGATCGAATATTATACGATTATATCAAATTCTATTATTTTTGATAAAATAATATCAAATTTGATTAAGTTTGATCCCAAAAATAGGTCTATCCAATTGTATTAAATCATATCTTATCTGTTAAAATTAGATAAATTTTTATATTATTAGATGAAATCTGGTAAAATTTTTTGGAATTTTAAACGTGATATTAGAAATTATTTGATCAGATTATACATTATCAACTAGAAGAATTTTTATTGCTCTTCTGAATTTTTTCGGGACTTAGCAAATTATTAAAAATTTGTAAATTTTTTTTTTCTAAATTTGGTGTCTTTATTATAAATTATTCTTCTGGTAAATAAAAATTAATTGCTTTTTATATTTTATACAAAAGATTGTTTATTCAACTTCAAGAAACAAAATTGGAATGAAAATTATTGAAAAATCAAATTTTACGGAAAAAGGAAATACAAAATAATTTTCTAAATATTTTGGGAAACAAGTTATTTAACAAGTATAAAAATATAAAACAGTGTCGAATGTAGTGACGGGCACTACACTAAAATCATTTTTAAGGGTTTAAAAATTCCAAAAAATGTTTGTGTCTTAGAAAATTTAAAAACATTTTTTCGGAACATAAAAATTTTTCAAAAAAATATGATTTCTTCTAAAAACATTTTCAATGATTTTTTACTAAAAAAAATTGCCAAAAAAATTTGTGTCCGGGACTTTGGAAAATTTTCATAAAATTTTTTAAGACATGAACATTTTTTTATTTCTTTTTTAACTTTCCGGGACTTAGAAAATTTTAAAAATTTTTTTCGGAATATAATTATAAATAAAATCATATATCTTTTTATCTTCCATATCTAAAAATTCCCGACCTTATATGTCATATCTAATTTCATATAGATCGGTATATAAATAGATATGAATATGTATGTTATCATATTAAAAAATAAGGAAAAATACAATGCTATATATAAACTTATGTGTCCATATCAATGTTCATGCATAACCATATATAAATTTAAATAATTATATATTAGCATATATGATTATATCATATCTTTTTTACTCGGGTGGGATCGTTTCTTGCATATATGGTCACATATATGTTTCCATATATGTCATATATGATCATATAAAGATCTATATATAAGCATATACGAACATACATATTTATTTTTAGCCGGGTAGTAAGTAAAAATTTTAAGCAAAAGAATTATGCTATTACAGTATATTTACTGATTATTCGTTTTAATGTTGCTAAATCCAGGTGGTAATTATGTAATTTGATAGTCGTCAATTCGTATCATTTGTTTATTATACCCTGTCCTCACGTACAGCTAAACCCCGTTTTTAGCAACAATATTTTAAGCACTTTCTCTATTCTATTACAGTATATTGACAAAAAATTTTGCTAAAAACGGTTTTTAGCTGAACGTAAGAACAGGGTATTATACCCTGTTCTCACGTAGAGCTAAAACCCGTTTTTACCAACAATATTTTTAGCACTATGTTGCTAAAAATGTTAGCAACCATTTTTATTCTATTACAGTATATTGACAAAAAATGTTGCTAAAAACGGCTTTTAGCTGTACGTGAAAACAGGGTATTATACCCTGTTCTCACGTACAGCTAAAACCCGTTTTTAACAGCAATATTTTTAGCACTTTCTTTATTCTAGTACAGTATATTGACAGAAAATGTTGCTAAAAATGGTTTTTAGCTGTACGTAAGAACAGGGTATAATACCCTATTCACACATACAACTAAAAACCGTTTTTAGCAACAATATTTTTAGCACTTTCAGTGGTTAGTACATCCTTTTTTTTTTGACCAAAAATTTTTTTTTTGATTTTTGTTATTTTTTAATTGCTATTTTATTTAGAATTTCACGCTCGACACATTGACGCTAAAATTTTGTAAATCGGTCCAGTAGTTTTGGAGTTATAGCGATTTTACCATATTTTTTCTTACGCACTGACTATGGTTCGCAAGTTTGTCGAAAAATATTTTTTTACACATTGACGCTAAAATTTTGTAAATCGGTCCAGTAGTTTTGGAGTTATAGCGATTTTACCATATTTTTTCTTACGCACTGATTATGGTTGGCAAGTTTGTCGAAAAATATTTTTTTACGGGGTAAAAATTTGGGTTACATATTCTGAAAGAGCATAAAAAGATGGGACGTATAGGTCTCCGACCCAAATCGGGCCTATATTTACCGAGCTATTGACGAAAAACCAAATTGTGGCAACCCTTGAGAGAATTTGAAATTTTAATTTTTCTCAAATCAAAAAAATCTTAAAATCGTTATATCTCCGAAACTACTGGACGGATTTACAAAACTTTAGCATCAATGTGTCGAGCGTGAAATTCTACATAAAATAGATGAAAAATATCGAGTAAAAAAATTTCAAAGTTTTTCGACAAAAAAAGCAGTGGTTAGTACATCCTTTTTTTTGGACCAAAAAATTTTTTTTTGATTTTTGTTATTTTTTAATTGCTATTTTATTTAGAATTTCACGCTCGACACATTGACGCTAAAATTTTGTAAATCGGTACAGTAGTTTTGGAGTTATAGCGATTTTACCATATTTTTTCTTACGCACTGACTATGGTTGGCAAGTTTGTCGAAAAATATTTTTTTACGGGGTAAAAATTTTGGGTTACATATTCTGAAAGAGCATAAAAAGATGGGACGTATAGGTCTCCGACCCAAATCGGGCCTATATTTACCGAGCTATTGACGAAAAACCAAATTGTGGCAACCCTTGAGAGAATTTGAAATTTTAATTTTTCTCAAATCAAAAAAATCTTAAAATCGTTATATCTCCGAAACTACTGGACGGATTTACAAAACTTTAGCATCAATGTGTCGAGCGTGAAATTCTACATAAAATAGATGAAAAATATCGAGTAAAAAAATTTCAAAGTTTTTCGACTAAAAAAGCAGTGGTTAGTACATCCTTTTTTTTTTGACAGGTCTCCGACCCAAATCGGGCCTATATTTATCGAGCTATTGACGAAAAACCAAATTGTGGCAACCCTTGAGAGAATTTGAAATTTAAAATTTTTCTCAAATCAAAAAAATCTTAAAATCGTTATATCTCCGAAACTACTGGACGGATTTACAAAACTTTAGCATCAATGTGTCGAGCGTGAAATTCTACATAAAATAGATGAAAAATATCGAGTAAAAAAATTTTAAAGTTTTTCGACAAAAAAAGCAGTGGTTAGTACATTTTTTTTTGATTTTTGCTATTTTGTAATTGCTATTTTATTTAGAATTTCACGCTCGACACATTGACGCTAAAATTTTGTAAATCGGTCCAGTAGTTTTGGAGTTATAGCGATTTTACCATATTTTTTCTTACGCACTGATTATGGTTGGCAAGTTTGTCGAAAAATATTTTTTTACGGGGTAAAAATTTGGGTTACATATTCTGAAAGAGCATAAAAAGATGGGACGTATAGGTCTCCGACCCAAATCGGGCCTATATTTACCGAGCTATTGACGAAAAACTAAATTGTGGCAACCCTTGAGAGAATTTAAAATTTTAATTTTTCTCAAATCAAAAAAATCTTAAAATCATTATATCTCCGAAACTACTGGACGGATTTACAAAACTTTAGTATCAATGTGTCGAGCGTGACCAAAAATTTTTTTTTTGATTTTTGTTATTTTTTAATTGCTATTTTATTTAGAATTTCACGCTCGACACATTGGCGCTAAAATTTTGTAAATCGGTCCAGTAGTTTTGGAGTTATAGCGATTTTACCATATTTTTTCTTACGCACTGACTATGGTTGGCAAGTTTGTCGAAAAATATTTTTTTACGGGGTAAAAATTTGGGTTACATATTCTGAAAGAGCATAAAAAGATGGGATGTATAGGTCTCCGACCCAAATCGGGCCTATATTTACCGAGCTATTGACGAAAAACCAAATTGTGGCAACCCTTGAGAGAATTTGAAATTTTAATTTTTCTCAAATCAAAAAAATCTTAAAATCGTTATATCTCCGAAACTACTGGACGGATTTACAAAACTTTAGCATCAATGTGTCGAGCGTAAAATTCTACATAAAATAGATGAAAAATATCGAGTAAAAAAATTTCAAAGTTTTTCGACAAAAAAGCAGTGGTTAGTTAGTACATCCTTTTATTTGACCAAAAAATTTTTTTTTGATTTTTGTTATTTTTTAATTGCTATTTTATTTAGAATTTCACGCTCGACACATTGACGCTAAAATTTTGTAAATCGGTCCAGTAGTTTTGGAGTTATAGCGATTTTACCATATTTTTTCTTACGCACTGACTATGGTTGGCAAGTTTGTCGAAAAATATTTTTTTACGGGGTAAAAATTTGGGTTACATATTCTGAAAGAGCATAAAAAGATGGGACGTATAGGTCTCCGACCCAAATCGGGCCTATATTTACCGAGCTATTGACGAAAAGCCAAATTGTGGCAACCCTTAAAAGAATTTGAAATTTTAATTTTTCTCAAATCAAAAAAATCTTAAAATCGTTATATCTCCGAAACTACTGCACCGATTTACAAAACTTTAGCATCAATGTGTCGAGCGTGAAATTCTACATAAAATAGATGAAAAATATCGAGTAAAAAAATTTCAAAGTTTTTCGACAAAAAAAGCAGTGTTAGTACATCCTTTTTTTTGGACCAAAATTTTTTTTTTTGATTTTTGTTATTTTTTAATTGCTATTTTATTTAGAATTTCACGCTCGACACATTGACGCTAAAATTTTGTAAATCGGTCCAGTAGTTTTGGAGTTATAGCGATTTTACCATATTTTTTCTTACGCACTGACTATTGTTGGCAAGTTTGTCGAAAAATATTTTTTTACGGGGTAAAAATTTGGGTTACATATTCTGAAAGAGCATAAAAAGATGCGACGTATAGGTCTCCGACCCAAATCGGGCCTATATTTACCGAGCTATTGACGAAAAACCAAATTGTGGCAACCCTTGAGAGAATTTGAAATTTTAATTTGCTCAAATTAAAAAATCATAAAATCGTTATATCTCCGAAACTACTGGACGGACTTAAAAAATTTTGCATCAATGTGTCGAGCGTGATATTCTACATAAAATAGATGAAAAATATGGAGTAAAAAAGTTTAAAAGTTTTTTGACAAAATAAGCAGTGGTTAGTTAATCCATCCTTTTTTTTTTGACCAAAATTTTTTTTTTTGATTTTTGTTATTTTTTAATTGCTATTTTATTTAGAATTTTACACTCGACACATTGACGCTAAAATTTTGTAAATCGGTCCAGTAGCTTTGGAGTTATAGCGATTTTACCATATTTTTTCTTACGCACTGACTATGGTTGCCAAGTTTGTCGAAAAATATTTTTTTACGGGGTAAAAATTTGGGTTATATATTCTGAAAGAGCATAAAAAGTTAGGACGTATAGGTCTCCGCCCCAAATCGGGCCTATACTTACCGAGCTATTGACGAAAAACCAAATTGTGGCAACCCTTGAGAGAATTTGAAATTTTAATTTTTCTCAAATCAAAAAAATCTTAAAATCGTTATATCTCCGAAACTACTGGACGGATTTACAAAAATTTATCATCAATGTGTCGAGCGTGATATTCTACATAAAATAGATGAAAAATATGGAGTAAACAAATTTAAAAGTTTTTTGACAAAAAAAGCGGGGCAAAAATTTGGGTTACATATTCTGAAAGAGCATAAAAGAGCATATCCATTTCCATATCCATATCCATTTCCATATCCATATCCATATCCATATCCATATCCATATCCATATCCATATCCATATCCATATCCATATCCATATCCATATCCATACCCATATCCATATCCATATCCATATCCATATCCATATCCATACCCATATCCATATCCATATCCATATCCATATCCATATCCATATCCATATCCATATCCATATCCATATCCATATCCATATCCATATCCATATCCATATCCATATCCATATCCATATCCATATCCATATCCATATCCATATCCATATCCATATCCATATCCATATCCATATCCATATCCATATCCATATCCATATCCATATCCATATCCATATCCATATCCAT